>JAOBRD020952787.1:0-12209 GCA_027575215.2 Hydrozoanthus sils
CATGGGCGGCGGAACCGGGGGGGGAGGGGAGGGGGGAGGCAGGGAGGCACTGCCCCCCCCCAATAATTTGGTTGGGAGGCCCCCATAATAATTTTTTGGTTAACCACAATAACTTTTGAATAGAGTTTCAGATCTTATAACAAACTATTAAAATTTAAACCTTGCCCCCCCCCCCAATAAATTTTTGCTTCCGCCGCAGATGTTTTAAAGGTGATCTTTTTTTTAAAGAAAAGGTGTATTCTTACAAAAAAGAAAGAAAGTTTATGTTATTCTAAGTTTCTTTGGTGTCTAATCTCGCCGTTGAACGAAGCAGATTGTATGCAACGTTTAAAATCGTTCAACTACAGGTTATCAATGGCGTAGCCAGGATCTAAAAGTTTTGCAGGCCCATATAGCCGAACGAGCGCCTAAAGCACCACGAACATTTCTAGGGGGGTTCGGTTGAAAATTGCGTTTCTGAATTTGCGAGAAATGCACTAAAATCATAAAACCTAGAGCGAAGATGTTCCTCCCGTGCCAATGCAAGAAAGTGTCTTCTCTGGAAGGAAAAAAAATGTTTTTACCATTGGATCCGTAAACGCACTGATGGTGTAGGCACGACCTGGGGACTGGGACGTTATCTATTAGCTAAGTCTTCTCTCCACTCGTTTGTAAAAACAACATCAGGGGCTTGGGGCGAGTATTAACCACACAGCATTCATTGCAAAATAACAATTTTAATAGGTGCTTTTAAAATTTTGTTCCCGTTCTTCTTTTTATTGAATATATTATTCAAATAATTTTTCATTATTTTTATTTTCCCTGTCAAAATAGGGCTGCAGGCCTACAAGCTGGCAACGCCACTGGTTATTGTTCTCAATACAGGAATCGAAAGACTGCACTGCCAATGGCCACTGATCCAACATCACTTTCGACATTTCGTGACCTCTTTTCTTGCCTCACTTGTGTCACGAAATCAAAACAGAAAGTTTACCGGAAATTGCAAAATAATATTCATTTATTGTGTTTATGCTTCAGCTCTTGACACAATCTAGGTTTGAAAAGTGAAACATCTAATGGTGTCTCTAAATATGGTCTTTAATATCCTTAAAACTTTCAATTTTCTGTTTTTTTCCAAGTTGCCAGGGATAAACTGAAGGCCTGCTAGACTCCAGCTGGGCCTGGTTCCTCAAAACCCCGATTAACTTAACCCTAGATTAAGACTAAATTCAAACAATAATTTCTTCGAAGTAAAGCTTTTTTATGCTTACAGAATTCTGATCAGATTTACCAATAAAACAAATGCCTCAACCCAAAAACTTCAGCCCAAAGCAAGCTCCAGAACGTACGAAACAGGAACATTTGGTTAAAAAATTAACCCTGGGTTAGACTAACTAATTTGTGCCCAGAGGTGAATTTTATACGTATGTAAATAGAATAGTTAAAACCCATGATTAATTTGTCGAATTAATATCATTGCTTTCTATGAAAAACAAGAAACAACAAAAAGATTCGAGCCTTGCATTAATGTCACAAAAGAAGGCCTTTCGCCCACGCTAGTAGATGCATACCGATTGGCTAAGCCATGATTTGAGCAACGCGTCAGTTCCTCTCTGTTTACCGCGCTTGAATAACTTTGCCCTCGGTTTCCATAGCAACAAGGCACATCCGGGAGCTTACCGAAGAACGACAGGAGAAGAGCGGATCCAAAATATCTTTGTTACGAAGAAATTAAAGCAAGGAATATAGTCTCGGCTTTTCGTTCGCCCTCCATGGCTCCTTGGAGGTATTGTCGGACTGAGTGAAAGGATCATGCTACCTTGTAGTGATCCAATGTGGATTTGACGAGATGAAAATTTTGGATTGGAACTTTTGCCGAATTCAAACTTGTGGAACACACCGAAGGGCTAGGGGTGCACTAAGCTGCAGTTTGTTTCTTTATTTGTGTTGCTAGTTGGACGAGCTGCAGTGAAAAGCACTGTAGTTCGTTGGTCCATTCATGGACCTATACATCAAAACTTTAACTGGAACTTCGTTTGAGTTACGGGTCAGCCCATTTGAAACGATCATGAGCGTGAAAGCGAGAATCCAGCGACTTGAAGGTAAGGAAGTCAAGATTTTTCTGTTGGCGAGCTGGTTTGGTTAAGCTGTTATATGTGTTTTAAACTACGCTGGACATTATGTCACGCAGTATCGAAAGCTTCAAAATATTTTAAACACAGTTTATAGGTTAAGTGTTTGCTGTACATGTAGTCTTGAGTTCGATCCAGAATATTTCATAACAATGATATATAAATAATTGAAGACCAAAATCCTCGAATGAAAAATAATTTTACGTAACAAAGTCTTTGCCTCTGGAATCGAATTTGTCATCTCTATTTAATTGGCATCTTGTGAAAACCGTACATGCCCTGTAATTTTGGCCGAACGTTTAGAAACGTGAAAGATGTGTGTGTTGTTGTTTTAAATCATGTGTTGCGTCTATCGAGTTTTCTTGTCCGTGTAAACCAGGAGATTTACATTGAAAACGGATTTAGGTTAATTTGGTAAAACAGTGTGTTTTGGTCATCATAAGGTAAGTTATAATGCCAGTAGGTTTTTGGTTTAAAAATAGCTTTTACCTGCTTCAAAAAACCTCCAGATAAATCTAGATGTTTTTGTTTCGTCGATCGTTTTAGTATTAGCAAGGTGTTTTTTACATGTACATGCGTGTACGTGAATAAAATTTAGTTATTTACCCCATATTCCAGTTCTTTCCTATTCGAAAAGTTCAGTAAAGCACTAACACCATACTCTACGTTCTTTACTGTTCTGGTAGAACCTTTTTTTTCAACGAAGTTGTACATTTGAATGAATATTCAATCTTTTATTTTATATCAGCCCACGTTTGAAAATGAAGTACCATAACCGAAAGTTTAGAAAACATATGTTAAGCACAGGTTCACTGTTGCAAAAAACTAAGTTTCACATATTTTCAATATCAAATAAACCTGTGAAATACGTATTTGCTCTAGTTTGGCGTTGAGAATATATAGGAATTTTTTCGTCAATCGGGTTACGATATTCATAGTACGTTTAGCAGCTTTTCAGGGCCAGTATTTACAGACTAGATCTTGTGTACTAGAAATTGTTGTACATGGTCATATAATACTCAACACAAAAGTACTCAACTTCTGTTTTGGCTGTTGAGCTGGTAGAATTATAGAAGTATAAGACTGTTTTGAAATAAAAAAAAATCAAAGAAACATTTGTTTAGAATATTTTGTGCCAATTTATAGCCTATGTGGCAAAAAAGGAAAGGTTTTTGAACGCTTTGGAAAATATCAACTCTTGGCTTAAACTGTAAAAGGATTTCTTCTGTTTGGTAAAAAAAGATGATTAAATAATATTTTCAGTGATAGTATGTAAGAACGAGTACAATGGGGAAAAAGGAAAATTGTTGGTTTAAGCATTGTCTGTTGTAAAGTAAAGCTTGAAAGCTCAGTTGAATTTTATTGATATTATTAATATAAGTGAAATGAAATGCAAAATTTTCAATTTTTAATCCCTGATGGGGAGAGAACAGGGTTAGTATATCGCTTGGCTTTTTGACAAAAGGACCTGTTAAAATTTCTGCTATAAACTCAATAATTATAATGTTGTGAATTGAAACACATTAAGTTGTTCACAGGATATCTGTAATTGGCCATATTTACCTTGAGAGATAAGTAATTAGATGTCAGAGATTGTACAGAAGTCTGTATCAGACAATTCAAGGTTTTGTAATTTAGTGTCAGAGCTGATGGAAGCAAAAAGGAACAATCTAGTTGTATTAAATAATGAGTTGGGTAATTAGGGGAATGATATTGTTATGATGTATCTCGTATTTAGCCTGATGCATTTAAATGGTGTTACAGGACGTACATAATGTTCATTAATTATAAAGGTTATAAAAAATACTCTTTTTCTCTGATGAATGGTAGATGCCTTTCAGTCAATACCTAATATTATATTTAATTAATTTCCCTCTTTGCCATAAAAGTGATTTGCTATAAACAAGCCCATAAGTGGAGTTATGCAGAGACTTAACTCAGAAAAAAAACAAAGTTTCTGATGGGAATCGAGCCCAAGATCTTCCGTACCATAGTCAGATGCTCTTCCACTGAGCTACGGAAACTTATATGGTGAACAAGATCATCAAGTGGGTTATGACACACAGACACTATCATATAATTCACTTGTAAATGAATGCCAAAACAAATAGGTCAAGCATGCACTCATTTTTCCAAGTTATGTTTCTGCTCCGCATGATTTCTGACCTAATCTGATGTTGACAAGTTCATTACATACATAAGTAATTTATATTAAAGTAATTAGAATAGCCTTTATTGAAAGACAAGTGTAGGAAAACGTGTGTTTTAAATTAATGTAACCTCAAAGAAATAAATCTATTGTTTTTAGCCCATGATGCAACTTAACTAGTTCAATTTATTTCACCTGTCAATATCATTCAACAAAACCACTATTGTGGTTATGTATTAAAATGCTCAGTCTTCCATCTTGATTTATTTTCATGAATAGGGATTCCTATTTCCCAGCAACACTTGATCTGGAGGTCCATTGAATTGGAAGATGATTATTGTCTCCATGACTACAAGTAAGTGGTATAGCTCAGACCGTTTGAAATTTCTCAAGGTACTGGTCACAGGTACATTAGGGTGTAAATTTTTGAGTGTTACAGCATCTGAAAGGCCTAGTGCAAAAACAACTTAAGTGTGTTCGTATGAAATGCAGGAAAGAGTTTTGCTGGAATGTGCAAAGTTGTGTTTAGTTGAGGGGAGTTAGGTGGAGATTGGTTAATATAAAGCACTTGGGTATTAGCGCTGGGAACCACAATTCAGTGTAGTCATGTTTATTTAACTTTGAAGACACTTGCTTTAATCCAAGCTCTCAGTAATGGTTACCCAGGGAAACCCAGGCTACAGTAAAAGAAATAATTACTTCACTCAAAAAAGTTTGGCGCAAATAGCCTTACCCTTAGCATCTAACACATAACGTCAATTTGGTCTCGCATTGAAAAAAGCCAACAGCTGCAACTACTAATAAGAACTCAACAGGCTAGCCTTTGCAGGAGTGAGCTGCTGCACTGTCACTTATATTATCTTGTAGGGAGAGTTGCAAACTTGAACAAAGTCATTTGTTTCATTTCCGTCCTAGTTCAAAAGCAACATTTTATAAGTGACGTAATAATGCCTTTGTCTTCCAAAAGTTATGAATTAAGAGATGATAATAGGGTAGTATAACTTGGAGAGTTTACTGTAACTTCATCAAAAGTCACTTTTGTTGTTTTTAGTAGTCCCTTAAATCTGCTCTTCCAACAGCAAAAAAGTTCCATAATCAACTTTTTAGTTGATTGTAAAGCTATAATTTTTGTCAGTACCTACTTGCTGATTTGCCAAACAGCTTCCTTTCATTTAAAAAAACTAGTTCTCTGTATTACATAGCTGAGTAGTGAATTCAAGGCAATCTCAAACATCATTTGTAAACAAAACTGATGTTAAACTCTTAGCAATCAGGTCTTGTAAATTGAAGTCTTCCTTCATGGTTAAAATTTCAAGCAGTTATGTACATGATTGGTTTTTATTTTAATTTAATGCAGAGCTAGATAAATTTTCTTGCAGTTTAATCACCTTGCTTCTATCAGTTTTACATTTTTTAGTTTAAAGTTTAGAGAATTTAGGTTTTGCTTTTAGTTTGGGTAGTATTTGTTTTAGCCATAGATAGGTAATGGAAATGAGATACTGTAAGTAAACTTTGAACTGTCAATTTTGGAGCTCGTAATTTATGAAATTCTAAGGGGTTTAGGGGCTTGTTCCTCTTGGAAAAAGTTAGCTCTGTTTAGCAAAAAAGGAAGCGTTCTTTGAAGAAACAGTCATGATAGAAACGTTGAGTATAAAATTGGGTGATGCATAAAAGTCAAATTTCCTGATAACACTGGGAAGAAACTTAACACCAACTTTTGCAATATTAATAAAATATGAAATCTCATATCAAATTAACACTCACATTGTTGAAAGCCTGTTAATTATTACTTTGCAAAGTGTTAGAGCATGAGTGTAATCTAACACCAGATGGGTAAATTTTGACACTGAGGTGTGGGTATGCAGTATCCAAGACTTGGACTACTTTTAGATTGATTTAAATAAAATATTCCAGATGTATTTGACAACCATCTTTTTATCAATTTTTGTCGTCTAGTATCAGTGATGGGGCAACAGTGCAACTTGTATTGGCAATGCGAGGTGGGCCAATCAACACAAGAAGAAGTAAGTAGTACTTATTTTGAATGCAGGGTTCGTACATGCCCTGGAAATCCTGGAAAACCCTGGAAAAATTTTGAAGCCTTGGAAATCCCTGGAAACCCCTGCAAATTTTTTATTAAGCCCTGGAAAATTTCATAGAATTTTATTGAAGACACTAAATTTGCCAAATGATGCATTTTTTTGTTCATTTCAAGTAACATGTAAAGTTTTAGTCTTAATTTCGGCATCTCGTTGTTATACTAAGCTTTATGAATACGAATTTTCGTGACAGTAACTATTATAAAGCTGTTTAAACATGTGATTGTGAACATTAATATTTTCATTCTGGGTTTAAAGAGCCCTTGAAAATCCCTTGAAAATGCAAAAAATTAGCCCTGGATTTTTGAAATTCTAAAGGTGTACGAACCCTGCTGAATGAAAAAGCAGTTAAATAGTGTAAGAGGAAAGTTCGCAGATATGTTTTGAATTTTTAAATATCTTAGATATGCTTATATAAAATGTTCAAATTTTCTAAAACATGGTATGAATAAAGTGAATATCACAAAACATGTTTCAGAGGAAGAGCAGAAGGGGAAGAGAGGTCTGAGACTTTAGCATCAATTGTAGATCAAAAAATGGTGGTTGAATTTTATGCTTTACTGTTAAGAGGCAGTTATGGTGGCCTGAATACATTTTTACCATGTCCAAGGCAGTATAAGATGGTACAGTTTAAAAAATGGCAGCCACTTGGGGCCAGCAAGATGGGGAAACACTGTAATTTAAGATCAATTGAGGGGAAAATGACTCAGTTGAATCTGTAAGTTTTCTGAATTATCAGGATGGTGGTTAAAGATTGTTACAATTGAGCTTTGACTACGAAATTAAACACAAGACTTTCTTCATTGTTTTTAGTTCCAATGGAAGATCCAACACTTAGAGAAATGGCTGAGTATATGGAAGCAAACAGGTTAGCATTTTTGAAAAAAATATGTGGAAGTTCATGGTAGAACTGGGGTTTTATCAAGATAAATTTTCAGTTATATTGTTTGTGATAAGTCATGTACATATATTTATTTATATAACCCAAAAAGGCACAAGGAAAAAAGTTATACAAAGGATGGCGGGGAGGGTAGTCAATTGAACCTTCCCCACTGTTTTCAAAAGCATTCATTAACCAACTGACATGAAACTTGGCATGCATAGTGAGTGTCCAGTATACTTCCAATGAAGTGTAGCTGTGTGGCACCTTATTCATTTCCATGGCAACCATAGCATAGAAATGGCATTTCCAAGTGTAGAAATTTTTTTCTTGGACAATATTCATCCAATCAATATAAAATGGATGTAAAAACTTTGCACTTGTAATTAGTGTCCAATTACCTTTTGACTGACTAAAGTCATGTGATCTCAAACCATGAAAACATACATTCAACAATGAGGGGGGAGGATGTAGTCAACAAATCTGTTGACACCAAAATGTTGCAAATGATTGGGATTGATGATAATTATTTCATTTGGCAAATATCTCATCTGGGCCAAGTTGTTCAAAAGACAATTAGCCCTAATCCAGGGTTAATTACCATGACAACCAATAGGTTTTGTTAAGACTTAATCCTGGTTTAAAGTTAATCAGCTTTTGGACAACTGGTGCCCTGGTAATCAATAATATCATTCATGTTGCCATGGTAACAGCTCCCAAAAATCCAAAATGATAGCCATCAGCCCAAGGTTGGTTTTATATGTTTCTTTTTTATGAAATTGTTCCAGTAGTTGCATTCTCATAGGTTTTGAAACAAACTTTTTTTGCGAATGAAAGAGATTACGTGCACACTTGCATGAGTACTGGCACAATTTTTAGCCGATCAGAGCATGTGTTATATTAGTAGATTTCAAAAGTAATAGAGTTTGAGTCATTTTTGAAACAACCTCTGGATTTTGTCTCTTATAAAGTTCTAATCTCTTGCCAGTTTTAAAAGCAAACAGAGTTTCATTTCCTGTAACAATGTCATCTGCTATGGTGTCATTCAAAACAGGCTCAAAATATGTGTTGTTAATCAAAGAACAGATGTGCAGAAGCTCTTGGTAATCGGTAAAATAGTATGTGTTTTATCCCAAAAAAACGAGGGAGGGGGAAGTCAAAATGGCCCTCCCCTCCCCTCATGCCTTCTAGGGTTAAAGATAAAAGGGCCCAGTCTGCCAAAAGTTCAGATGTTAAAGCATTGAATATATTGCTTGCAGACAAGGTTATTGTGGGTGAAAATATAAGCCTCAAAAAAGGTCATAAAAACTTTTCCACTCCCCAACCGCTCCCCCCTGTTCTGTCTTGTAAGCCAGCACAGCTAGCTTAGGGAGAAGAACAGGGCTGTTTAAGCCTTTCTAATGTCTGCCCATGTTTCATACAGGGAAGAAATTTGGGATAAACTACCAAAAGATAACCGACAGGTTACTTTATTAGTATTCAGGTAAGTCAAGTTCATAATATTCACACACTCTTTGGCATACAATTTGAGAGGCTTAATGTTATACACTTTGGCCATAAGAGCGGAAAATAGCATGCTTTTGTTATAAGAGTCCAATGGCTCTGTCACATGACCCTTAATGCTCTTCAGTTTTGAAGTACTTTGTATCTGCAATTATACTAGTCTGGTTGACTTCTTTCTTGCACTGAATCTGTTTTATTTGAAATTCATTTGAACAACTATTAAAGAACTGCTAAAAGTACAATCAATATAACTTTATTGTTAAGTTTGTGGAAACAAAACTAGTTTGTTGTTGCTAAAACTTCTGTGGAAACAAAAACATTTAATATAACTTGTTCTACATGACATTTCAGACCTTTTGGTAACAATTTTGAAGAACAAAATAGTTTTATCACCTTCATAATATTTGTAAGATGCAGTTAATCTTTCAAACCCCATTTTAGGTCTCAAAAAATTGTTTTATATGCCTGGAGAAATCCTGTATTAATTATGATCTTTGTATTTTTAAAAGGCCTATTCAATTTTGCAAGCATTTATTTTATTTTAAGGACCTAAGGCATTATATAATTGTACAATTAACTTGTTTAACATGTTATACTAAATCTAGAATTGAACATTCACTCCTCAAGGGGAATTTACTTTCTCCAACCTCCCCCCTCCATCCCCCTTCCAGATTTTTAGTTCACTCAAATTGACCTAGGTTTCCCATCACTATTCACCATAGAGCTGTGTTATAGATTTTTCTGGAATTTCCACTGTGAACACTATAATTTTTTTTGAGTGGTCGAGTTATGAATAACAAACTTTTTGTTGCTCATCTGCAAGGGATGGAGATCAGTTGAACTTTTTCCGTGTAGTGGACAGAGGCGATGGAACCCTGACGCCATTGTCAGATTCCCTGAGGTAAAATGAAAAAAAGAAATGTATATCAAAGGCTGGTAACAGAGCTTTAAGTTTTTTAAAAAACTAAGTCGTAAAATCTCAACAAAATTACAGACTTCAGGGTTTTAAAGTTAGAATATTTTTACTTTGTGTAAAACCGTTCTTAGCAAGATAAGGGTTAATGGACACCTGCAGTCCAAAATTTTTTTCTTGTAAATTATGTTTAAGATCATCTGCTTAGGGTGTCTCTTTGCCACATCGTTAAAGGTAGTTTACGAAATGTACAAGGTTAACACTAAGGAGCTGCTATCTTTGTGTGTGCTCGCATTCAAATCTATGATATCCAGTGGCAGATTCAAAACTTCTAAAGGAGGGGGGGGGGCACAGATATATATATGAAATTATAAATGGCCTTAAATAAGAAAAAGAAATAGTTTCTTGGGACATTACTTAAATTCATTTTGAATGTTTGATAGTTTTAGTTTTCTTAAATATAAAGTTTTAGTTTTTTTATATACATGGTATAGTGTAGTTAAACTCTCAATTATAAGCACTTTGAAAGCAAAACTGTTATTTTACTTAAAAAAATGTTGCAGCGGAGCATCAATGTATAATTTGTATGATGAAGAAGAAGAGGAGAATCCAGTCCCAGTGTCACAGGTTTGTACAGTTACAACTTTTGGGGAAGAAAAGTGCAAGAAGTGTCCGAATCATGATAATATAAGTTCTTATAAGTTTATGGTTTAATGCATGTTGTATGATTAGTATGTAAAGTATTCCTGGCAAGCACAATATTTTGTTTTTAAATAAACTATCTATTATCCATCAATTTATCTTAGTATTTTAGTTTTAATCTTGTAGAGTGAGTTGTTTTACTGTTTTGAGTTTTACATGGCATGCATACCACAACCATGATAGGTCAAAGTTTATACATATGCCATTTTACAATAAGCCATTTAAGACCATCTTTGAAGTAGAATTTCTGGTTGATGTGCTGGTTAGTATATGAAAAGGAAGTTGCATCCTTTTTCAGTCTAGCTCAATCTTCATGCTACAGTAAGAGAGCTCTCTCAAAAATGCCTTTTCAACTGAAATGTAAGCTGCACAATAATTTAATGCTTTTTACATGCAAGTCTGAGTGGAACAACTTCAGTAATGTTTGCATATTTTGCTTAGCAAACCACATTATGGTGCCCCTTTTTTTTCATTCAGCAACTGAAAAAAATTCAGTCATCACTTGGCTACTGGATAAAAAAAATTAGTGTAGTACAATTATTAAGACATGCATCAATTATTGTGTTCATGTTGGTCGTTGATATTGCTAGGAAACTTTGCAAGAAAACAGTGTCACAATGACAAAGATGAGACATTTGAAAAACAAAATGGAAACACAAAAGAAGGAAAAGGTATGTCAACAACTGCCTGGTTAGCCAGTTTGTAAGATGCACGCCTGTTATGCAAGAGGGCTAGGTTCAATTCCCAGTGCTTGACCTTCACTCAGGGTTTTAAAATAACTGAGAAAGTGCTGCCTTTGTTCTAACATCTGCAAATGGTCAGTTCTTAATATGTTATTTGATAACTTGGTTGTTAGGCGGTAGACCCTCCGAGATCTTTTAATTGGTTTGTAAAATATGTTGGGTCTTCTGTCTACCAAATAGTAACTGTGAAGCTAAATATAAAACAAACATAACATAACTTGGGCCATGGAAAAATGGTTTAACAATGGGGTTATCAGATTAACAGGGTTTTAAGTTAAGAAAATTAGTGAGCTTTTGTTGATTTGGGCCTCAAAAAAGTGGTTTTAACTTGGTTTGGTTACATTCTTCAACTCCATTTTTACTTCACATTTCCATATTTTACAGGTCAATGAGAAACAAAATAAATATATTTAGGTCAAGATATTGGTACAGAGTAAGTGAAACATGCAGGAAAAAAAAAACTACATATAGATGATAATGAAGGAAATGCCTAGTGTCTAAATAAACTGTAGGTTTTCTAGTTAGACAGCTTCACTTATGTATACCATGCAAGAAAAAGTTTCTATGTTCAAATCACTCTTAAAGCCAGTTGTTTGTTAAAAGATTATCAGAACTTTGGCGTCAACAAATAGTTTTTGTTTGAATTGTTTTAGTTGTTTGTAAGTATAGGCAGTTGCATGGGGCCAAGTAAATTTAAGGAAAAATTATTTCATGAGTGTTTCAACTTTTTTGTGACAAGGGCAATTTGGAAGGAATTTGAAACACAAGTGATATTTATCCTTAATTTTATGAGGAACCAAGGCGATTACATGTTTATGACATCGAGGCCAAAATTTTTCGATCTCCGCAGTATCTCATCAGAAAGCGTTGCATAACTTAACTCCTTCATCATTTCTTTGTAAATTGCTGGAAATGTAATAAAGTCTTTGCATTCTCTGAAGACATTCGGAAATCTTCAGAAGAGGTTTGAAATCGTTTCTAAGGCTTTTTTATGATGTTAAAAACTTCGGAAAATCTTCGGAGGTACCTATTCAGAAACGTTCGGAAATCTTCAGGAATTTACGAAAATCTTCAAAAAATTTTCTAAAGCACATTTTCGAAAAATCTTG
>JAOBRD020953107.1:0-12204 GCA_027575215.2 Hydrozoanthus sils
CTCTTTTTTTAGCCACATTTGTGCTTGCTGTACAATGACGCATGTAAATTTGAATTAACGAACACAACTACGTTTTTCATTTTTTCTCTTGGCTATTTTTTCTCTGTAATCACCTGTCGAGATATTTCACTAAAACAATTATTCGCCTCAGGATCAGTGAATATCTGGATGATGAATAACCCCTCTCACTTCGCCGAATAACTGTTAAATAGACGCAGTGTCCCGAACTCTCTGCTATCTTACTATGGCTTTTTATTTTCTTTACAGTGGAACCCCGCCTAACGGCCACCTCGATATAACGGTCGCTTTTGGTTTAGTCCGCATATCGAATGGCCATACTTTTTCTTTAAAAAAAAAAACTCGTTAATACGGTCACCCCGTTATTACGGTTATTTTTTCCTGGCCCTTAGGCGACTGTATTGATGGGGTCCCACGGACTGGCTTGAAGGTTTCTTTGAATTAACAAAACTATATGTACAACAACTTATTTTCGATTTAAAAACGCCACGGCGTTTATAATCTTTTTTCATGGTTTGAATGCGGCTTTTATACGAAGGCAGCATTTCTTTAAAGCCCGATTTTTTTCTTGGAAACATAACATCAGAACATTTAATTCATAAAGAACAGAAACATGTTTTATGGCCTGTCTGAAAAATCATACAGATTTATAACTGACCACCAAGAACGCAGCAGAAAAACGACTTTGCTCAAACTTGATTAATTCTGTACTTGTTCTTGAGGCGCTGTTTATTCAAGGACAGTGTCATTAATACGCTTGCTCTCTAATGCGGCGATTATTTGAGGGCGGCGTTTATAATCGATGAAAAACGGTGAAAATATAATCAAATCATGCTACTGAGGGGTTATGAAAGAGCAGCACACCTTTTACAGATCTTTGTTTTCAGAGTCACTGTAAGATCAAAGCAAACATATATTGCAGCAGTAGAAAAGGTCAAATATATTTATTTCAGCTTTTATACAAGAAGAACAGCATTTATACAACCATCATTTTCGGGATTATTTGTAACTTGAGCATATTTTCCTGCAAGACAAATTAATGTTGTTAGATTGACCCTACCAGAGATGCATTTTATTCAATTGTTTGAGATTTTCTAGCTCAAGCTTGTTAAAGTCTCCCTGACAATTAAACTAAAAAATTCTTCAGCAGCTGACAACTCAGTTATAAAGTACCGTATTTTCCAGACCATAACCTGCAAGTTATCTGATAATTTTACATTGTATTTGAGAAGGTGCAGGTTATCTGATAGATTCTGAAGCTGATCTGGCAAGCACAACACTTGTAGTATTTTCAGTGAAATATTCAGCAAGATTTTCGCATTAAATGTGATGCTATATGCATAGATTATCACGCGACTTCGAGTTCAATTTGGAAATAATTTGCACGAGTGGGTTTTTCAAAAAGTATCAAAATTGCTTGAGCCCGTAGGGCGAATGCAGTTTGAGCTTTTTGAAAAACACGAGTGCAAATTATTTCCAAATTGAACGAGAAAAGTCGTGTGATTACTTATCAATAATATACACAACAAAATTGCAGGGCAAGTATAGAAAGAGTGTCTAATCAGTATAGAAGGAACGAGCATCAAAGTAACAACAAGAGTACAATTGAACTTGTCGAAGTCTTCATCGCAAATGTAGTTAAAGTCGTGGTCGTAACTTTAATCTTAATCGTTTTTGTAATCGTATTTACGGTAGTCGTAGTAATCGTAGTAGTCGTAGTCATTGATATATGCTGCTGCAGGCTATCTGCATGTTGACTTTTGTTTCTCTTAGTCATAACGTGGAGGTGCAGGTTATCATCTGCGGTGCAGGTTATAGTCCTGAAAATACGGTAGTTTACAATTTGTTATTACTTAAATTAGGCAACAAAACTGTATCACTATCAAAACAAAGCCTTGACATTTGCAGATGCGATTTGAGTTCAACACTATAGACATACTAAACTTCTGAATAGAGGTAAACTCAGAAGTAGCTAGTCTCATAACATTAGCTACTTCAGTTGATAAACCTCCAAAGTATCGTTTAATAGTATAATATAAGCTTTATGAGTGACATGACTTTTCAGTGTTGTCAAAGCAATTCTAAAACTACAAGAAGAATAAAAAACGTAAAGGATATATTTTATGTAGTAAGTGTCAGAGTGTTATCAAACATTTAACATTTTGGGTGGGGACGTGAGCAGGCAAGATGAAATGAATTCTGCAATCTGATTGGTCTGTGAGTGGGCAGAACTTTAAGATCTTGCCCATGATCAACCTGAATATATGTCTCTGAAGAAAGACTCAAAACTATGGGGAAAAAAACGTCATTTGCCTGCAAGGAGATTCATACTGAGAAAAACTATGCCCTCAGTCTATGTACCAACCTTGGCCTCTGGCCTCAATCCTTACACAAGACCTGTGGCATAGTTTTTCTCAATATGGACCTCCGGGCTGGGAAATAACATTCATTTCGTGTTTTAACCAAGCTATCTAAAGGTGAAGAAAGTTATCCACAAACTGAATTGGACTGACAAAAAGGTTAAACTACTGAATGACAGAGTTAACAAAGTGAAAGAATTAAGCACTAGCAAGACAGTGTCTGTAGTAACAACTTACTTACCCCACACCACCTTGCCTCCCTGTGTCACTAGACCTAGCTCACTTACATTAACCTACATTCAAAAAATTAAACAAAGTCAGTTTAAGATACTTTATGGCTCTTGAATGCACTGTTATAAGCATGACTCCAACAACTCTGCAATGTTTCTTCAGTGACTACTAATCAAAAATAACAAGCTGTACTTTGATTCTCTTTTCAGTCTACAAAACGAGTTGTAAAACAATTTCTATATTATGAAATTTTGAAGTACCTCAATAACTGTGCCTTTAGTTATCACGCCTAAGGATGTGTACATCGGGGACTGAGGGTTTTTCTTGACTCCAATGATTGGCAAGCAAAATGTTGCCTTTAACTGTTATAAGTTACACAAAATAAAATAATTCAGTTAACCAATAACTACATCCAAGGCTAACAGGGTGCTACTTAAGTTAAGTACTACAGCCCAATAATTGATTGCACCTGCCCTGCCCACAACTTCTGAAGTAGCGGTGAAATTTTGGAAGAAGTAACAAGGAACAGCAAACCCTTTTTTAAGCAAAATCTAAAATTGCTCATAAAAAGAATACTTTGAAACAAGGCATAATTCGGTGAATTAAATCTTTGTTGTCCTTGAAATTTATGCATAATGCAAATTTCCTGATATTTGTTCAGCAAGAAAATGTGTAAAAGGAGCTGGAGTTTCTTGTATTGTATGAATGAATCTGGCTTCTAAACAGAAACAAATTGTTGAAGATGGGGGCAGAAGTTCTTTCTTGAAAAGAAACATGGTAATTCCCACTTGAAATTGAAAGATACCACAGAGCTTGAGAATTTTCAGCTGCTTAAATATAGGCTTAGACTGAATGAGCATCAAAAGCACTACTGAAAGGCAATAGAATTGCACAAAATCATGCTTTTCGAAATTCCCAGGGCTTTTAACAATGTTAAAGTTTGCAAATAATTGTGGTAAAATGAATAATCAATTTGCAATCTTTAGTATAAAAATTTTGATTACAGTAAAGACACTAGTTAGTGAAATATGTTGTAAGTTACTCTGAATTATCTTTCTCAATTCTCACACTTAATTATCTGCTTTTTTAAAAGATTGCAAAGTTTTAAGTTTTGAGATACTGGATAGATGGGTAGGTCGATAGATAAGTTAAGCAAGCAAAAAGACCTGCAGCTGTCAATGCTGAAACATGCACATGCCATACAATGAATAATGCAGAGTATTCTCACTTTGTAAACTGTTGGGAATTGAAGCACATTCCCTCATCCTTCGAACCCATGTATAACCCGGCTACCCTCGATAACTCAAGGAACCAGCTTTAAGAAGGAGTAACTTATTCTATAAAATAATAATATTAATAAAAGCAACAGCTGCAAGTGGTTAACCCAGTTGGTAAGGCGCCTGTCTTTCGTGCGGGAGGCCCGGGTTCGATTCCCGGTGCGGGACCTTCACTCAAGTCTTAAAATAACTGAGGAGAAGGTGATGCCTTTGCTCTAACATCTGCAAACAGTCATACCCTCGCATCTTCTCGGATAAGAACGTTAAACCACAGGTCCCGGGTGGCAGACCTAGAAGGGAACCTCAAGCCCTATTGCCTATGCTCCAGTGACTCCTTGAGTAAAAAATGTTATAAAACAAAACAACAAAACTTACTTCAGGGTGTGTGACATGGGCCTTCTTGAATCTGAGTGCCTGATTGAAGAAAGAGATTTAAAGTTGTTTGTTTTGTGTTCAAGATGGTACAAACTGTTATAACTGAAGGGGAATCAGACTTTACTAAATTAATGGACAGGTATAAACAATTTATAACTCAATTCAAAGATTCTATAGGGTCTACCACTCTTCAAGGCTATAACTTCTTGCTTTGACCTCTCAACTTCACATATTCTGTAATTCTTAAATATTTAAACACTTCTAGACTTTCTAGTTACAATCTAATGCTTTGTGCTGTATAACCCACAATCTAATGTTTTTCAACGTACAACACCTAAATATCAAAATCAAATACAAAAACTTAAAATATCCATTAATTTTCTATTAAAACCACAAAGACAGTGAAGTTTAATGCATCTAGATTTTCCCCGCAAAGAATTAAGACCTTATGAGCATGTGATTACTCTTTAATAGTTGTTTTACCAACACTGGGTAGAATCAAGTCAGTTTTAAATAATTTTGTTCACTTACCATTGGCCTGATGAATCTCTCATATTTAGGAGGTTTTCTTGTGAATCCTTCACCAACATAACATGCTTTTGTGACCATCCGTTTCCAGGCTTTTTCTAAAAAATTTAAAAAGCTCAAAAATTTCTTTAAAAGTGAAAGTTAAAATAATATAATTATATTATTAACTTGTTTCATTTTTTCAAAATATTACATACACAACTTTATACTGTAATGTACAACAAAATCTCAAATGGCCCAAAATCAAAAAAGAAAATCAATATAATATGTATTCTCACTCCTTGATTTTCCTGTCTTTATAACCTTGAAAACCTCATCTTCACCAACAGCTCGGACCTTTGGTAGTGGAACATCCCATTTCCCCTGACAAACAAACATTTAATATATGAACATGTAGTTTGTTTAGAGTTAAATTGATATATCTTAATTGTTATACTAAAGGGCACAAACTTGCAACCTGTTGGTGGTCAATGCTACCAAAACATGAATGCTGGAAACTAAGTTTTTAGAACTGTGTGGAATCTTTGTAACCAACTAACTATTAAAAAGTTTTTGTTTCTAATAAAACAACAAACAATAAATTATGATGATTGAATGAAGCTGGTCTTCTTTTTTGGGCAAACAAATCTGGAAACAAAATATGGAATTATTTTTGCGCAAACAGCTACAGATGCAAGGTGAAGTAGTATGGATTACTTGACATTGAAAAAAAAAATACAAAGCTCAGATGTTACATCATGGTGCAGACATTAAATTATGAAGTTAATCTTTGTGAGGAAAAAATGAGTGACATCTTTTTTCCATGACGAAATATGAAACTTCATATGTTTGCCCTGGTCAACGTTTTCTTTTTATTCTAGGTATAGATACAACAAGTGTTTATTTGTGACAAATTAGTGGGAAAACAAGCAATGACATCAGCAATATCTTCACTAGCACTTGAGGTTACAGAAAATATGCCACTCATATCCCGGATGTAGTTTCATATGAAATTTATGAGTGGTGAATTTTACAGTGAAACTGACTCAAAAACATATCTAATATACAGTAAATAAAATTATGGCTACTTTAGTATTAGACTTTTATCATGCTAGCATGGCATAAAAATATATTCATTTTATCGGGAAAATGAGTCCAGCATCAATCTTAGCATATTAACAATATCAAAGCTGCAAAGTCTCATAAAGATTGGCCGCAATTTAACTGAGATATAAAGGTTTGAAACTGGTTAATTTTCCAATGAAAAGTAAGGTGGACAGGCATTAGCCTTGTTTCCATGTTTTCCCCATACATTTCTCTGTAATAAAAAGGGCAGAAGATCAAGTTTCAAAACTTCATATCTGCATTAGTTTTTGGGAAATGTTTACGAAATTTTGCAATTTTGCTAGTATAGTTGCACTGAATTTTGTACGGGCCACAGTTTCTTGATATGTTTAATATATTTTTGCATGAAAAGGGTCTTTTAAAACTTGTGCCCAGACTACCAAACTTCTGCCTCTGGTAGCCTGCTGGCTTCTTAAAAAAGAGTTAGTTTTGCGCCCTGTACTAGTTAACTACTTACAGCTTTTTCTTTTCGCTTTTGCTTGACCATATTACTCAATACTTTAGCCCTCGACTGGCCCTCTCTATCCAGTAAGTAGGCTGGTACTGCTCCTTCTGGAACCTTCTCATTATCCCTTGTCTTTGTCTTGCGTTCTTCATGCATTTTCAGCCTAATGGCAGTCAATATGAACTCAGGGATATGCATTCCAACTAATTGTGTACACATAATGGTATTTAAGCATAACAAAGTTAAACTACCTAGGCAAGTGAAAGTTGACTTCATATTTCTCATCAGCCACTTTCACAAAAATGGTGGGGGAGTTTTTCGTTTCTCATTGTTCAATAATTTCCAATATTAGATGAAACATGATGCTGTTGCTGTAGTTGATGAGAGTTATGGTAACAAAGAAAACAGGGCAAAGGAATTATCCTTTGAACAATAATACAAGCTGAGTTAACAATACTTTTTGATCGAAAAGACAGCAACTTAAGTCTTTATATCTTGATCAACCAAATGAATATAAAATGTACTGAATGATGATAATTATTCCTCATTCTATTGTCCCATGATTTCCATTATAACTGAATGCAGCATTTCAACAGTTGCTGCTATTCTACATCAGACAATTTTGTAGACTGGATGACAGCTTGTCTTTACATTTATTTTGTCTGTGACCTTCTTCAAGGTGACTGCAAACTTTCAGCTGTCATGGTTTCGAACTGTTGGCATGTAAGCTTCAGGAATCTCAATGCAGCTGTCTCTGTCAATGACATTGGGTTGTAGCTTGATCTAACAAATAATTATACATTAACTGTAGCTTATTTCCTTATGGGCCATATTTTTTATGTATCATTTGACATTAAGTGGTATTCTAAAACACATTCCAAAGCACAACATAAATTGTTCCTCATCCTTTAGCACCTTATTTATTGACCCTATATTAATTATATACCATGCTTAAGAATGCACATCTACAATGCAAATGAGCCTGTCTAAATTATTGGGGACCAGGACTTTAAATTGGCCCCTCCCCTTGCTACAGCCTTGACCTATGTTAGTCCAAAATGGATTTGTCAGTTAGCTTCAGCATAATATATACAAATTATTTTAATTATATATATACTTACGTCTTTTTCATTTGGACTTTCTCTGCATGTCGTTTCTTGTTATACATTTTGGCCCTAAAAAATAAAACAAACCGAAGATTAAAAAAATATAACTTTTTAGACTGTTCCTGAAGGTACAATTTAAACTTCAGCATTAAAGTCTTACAATAATTCTATCAATTTACATTAAGTAGTGTCTGTGAAAATTGTACTTACTTAAGTCCATGGAGTTTCTTGGCTTTTTCTGCTTCTGCATGAGGCCTTCGGGCCTCTTTCTTGCGTCTGTATGTTTATAAACAAAATCCTGTTAGTGCTTTTATGTAACAGCTGCAGTTTTAATTTAAATAAAGGGGAGCTATGATAGCAGTTGGAAGTGTAGTTGGCTGAGCGGTTTGCGTGTTCAACTTGTAATCCTAGGGTTGTTAGCTTGAGGCCCTATCAGACCACTGTGTTGTGTCCTTGAACAAAACATTTTACCCGACTTTGTTCTGATCGATTCAGCTGTATAAGTGAGTACCAGTTCTGCTGGGGGCTAACCAGCGACAGATAGTGTCCTGTACAGGGGGATTCAAAGGCTCTCATCCACTAACACTAATGTAAACCGGCCAAATAAGCCATTTAGGCTCGAGAAAGGATTTAGCTTTTAGAGTAATGGATAAAGCACACTTTTTGGATGATGTTTTGAACAAAATCTCCATCCATACTTTGAAATTTGGAAAATCGGATCATATGTCAAGCACCGGCAGAATGAAAAGGAAGGGTCTTAAAATTTTTCAGATTCTTTTGGAGGAGTTTCAAATTTTAGGGAGGGGGGGTAAGTAGTTTTAAGGAGTTTTGGGGTTTTGAGAGAAGTTCAAAAACTAGTATCAAGGTAAATATTTGATCAAACTGTTCTCAAGCCAAAACTGAACATGCACCTGGTAAGGTGGGACGGTTTGGTGATTGTATTCAACTTTCTTCTCATTCAACAACTTATTAAACTCCCTCACTACCCATCAAAATGTCATTCATAGCTCATCAATAACAGAGATCACTCCAGTAAGACCTGTGACTGTGGCATAATAGTAAAAACAACTAGGAAACTCAGAAATGCACTGGCTAATTTATACTATGTCGATCTTAATAACATTTAGCAATGGCCAATTAACACTGGGTTTATCATAATTTTAATAATAGTAACAGTTCTAATAAGAGTTTGTGACTTAGTTCTTTGCGAGTTAGATTTTGAATGTCGTAAAGCAAAATGCCGCTCTGCAAAATAACAAAACTTTCAGTTCCCGTTCATCTTCAGATTATATCTGTACTATGTAGTGCTAACTTTTGATCTATTTAAGTGGTAATTCCAGGTTTTTCTTACTTTTTCTCATGATAATCCAGTCGTCGACCATGACGCTTTCGAGCCTGTTCTATATATTCGTTTTGAGGCTGTAAAAGTATCAAAATTGTCAAATCAACAAAAATCACAGTATAAACCATTGTGAGGCACGTGGCCTTTAAAACTCATTCTCTCAAAAATAAAACACCATTAAGTGAACAAATTGATAAATCACTTACCATGATTCAATTAAAAATGCACGAGATAAAAATGAATAGATAAAACTTGACCTTTTCGATGTCACATGGTTGGACAAAACACAACACACAGTATGGCCGAAATTGAAGAGAACGCTTTACGCCAGGCAGCCTCGCGAAAGGGACTGGGGTAGATTCTATCCCAGAACCCTTTGCGTGAATTTATCCAAAATGGCGAACAAGCGTGTGGTGTACGTTGGAGGTCTTGCAGAAGAAGTGGATGAAAAGGTACTTCATGCAGCATTTATTCCGTTTGGAGACGTGACTGATGTTCAAATACCACAGGACTATGAGACACAAAAACACCGAGGGTTCGGATTTGTCGAATTTGAATTTGCCGAGGACGCTGCTGCGGCTATTGACAACATGAACGAGTCGGAATTGTTTGGACGCACAATACGTGTGAACATAGCCAAGCCAATGAAAATCAAAGAGGGTTATTCAAAACCAGTTTGGAGTGAAGATAGCTGGTTAAAACAACATGCAGGCTCGACGTTGGAAAGTGAGGAAAGCGAAGTGAAAGATGAAACTGCCGGGGAATCGGTCGCGAAACAGAAGCACAATCCGCGCGTTTTCTTTGATATCTCAATCGGAGGACGAAAAGCGGGCAGGATAACCATGGAGCTGCGGGCCGATGTTGTTCCGATGACAGCCGAAAACTTTCGTTGCCTCTGTACTCACGAGAAGGGATTTGGCTACAGAGGGAGCACATTCCATCGTGTTATACCGCAGTTTATGTGTCAGGGGGGTGATTTCACAAGACACGATGGAACAGGCGGAAAGTCAATTTACGGAAAGAAGTTTGAAGACGAAAACTTTGTTTTGAAACACACTGGCTCTGGGGTGTTGTCCATGGCAAACTCAGGACCGAACACAAACGGCTCACAGTTTTTCTTGTGTACGGAAAGAACTGATTGGCTTGATGGCAAGCATGTTGTCTTTGGACATGTGGTGGAGGGTATGGATGTTGTTAGAAAAGTCGAAGCTACAGGTTCACAAAGTGGAAAAACCAGCAAAAAAGTGGTTGTTGAAGACTGTGGTGAGCTGAGTTAAATTGACCAAACTTGAACGATTTTTTCATCACTGCTATGTTTTTTAGATCTGGATTTAAGTGGAATATGTGTAAAGGAAGAGTTAAAAGGATACTGGAATAAGTTAAAATATATTTTTTTACTTTCATGCAATTCCTGATTGGCTTACACTGAATTAGAAACTGAAGTCACCATAGAAACTGTAAGCTTCTGCAGACTAAGATAGTCGCAATTCACGCCTTTGATCGATGCAGTTGAGTTTGTGTATGAACAAACAAAATCTAGCCATTTTTGTCAATTTTACAGCATAAAATCGAAGAAGAATCATAAGAAACCAAAAGGGCACTGAAAACAAAACCAGAAGACCCTTGAAAAATCAGGACATTGGGGTAAAAAACAGAAGGGCACATTGTTCTGCTGTTTCTCGCTGTGAGAACACTGCCTGGTATAACAGCTGCATTGATAGTTCTTGGTATAACATTTGTTGGTTTAGTAGTATCTTGCAACCCAAAATAAAGCCACTCATGTCAAACTTCACCAATACAAAAGTAGCTCTCAAAATAACTAAGCAAACCCTATTTATTAGGCCTTCTGTGTCACATTAAAAATGTACATTAACTCCGTATCAGTGTGATTTATCATTCAGACTGTTTTCACATACTGAATAACTCAGCTCATTACATCAATATGGTATTGAAGGGATCCTCATCTGTAGGTGGTTCGTGGTCTCTTTAAAAACATTTGTTAAGTCTGCCCATATCAACAGCTTGAACTTGATAATTCAGTGCATGTATCTGATGTCAGGAAATTAAGTTCGATCATTTTCAGGTTTTGAATTTTCAGCACACCACTCGTAAGAATGTGACGTGTTTTAGACACATCAAATAGTTTCAAAATGACAGTATGCTGGAAGTTCTAACAGTGGAAATGATGAGCCATTGTTTCTTTTGAAATTCTACAGCAGTTCAAACATTTTAAGGCCAGGGAAAAGCTTGGTCACATATCAGTAGTTTTTTGTTACAATTCGTACAAGTTTTTTTAAACAGACAGTACTGTATGTTTTCAAATTTTACCATTGGAAAAGTTGTTAAAATGTTTATTTTTATTTAGAAAATCTTATATACATTTTAAAACCCCTTTCAGGCCGAATGTATGAATGGAGCTTAAAACAATCCAACTTTTTAGTTTGTGTTTGGGGATAGCTCGTCCTAGCCCCTCGTGCCTCAGCCAGTTCATTTGTCCCTAACCTCCTTCTTTTCCTTCCCAGGCCCGTTGTAACGAAATTGATATTGGGGGCTGTGAGCGTAGCATAGAAGCGCAGTCGGTGTTAAATTCAAAATTATTCTAAAACAAACTATGAATGACGAGAAATTCCTGCTTCCGACGGCCCCAAGTGACACAAACGTGCCGATAGCTCTCATCTTGTAAACAGATCGAGAAAAAAATGGCCTTTTTGTTGTTCAACCGTCAGATTTCAATCCCAAAGTACGTCCAGAGCCTGATTAAACTCGGAACAAATATTTCACGAGATTTTCCTAAACAAGCTAAAAGGTAATTGAAGACCTAAATACTTTTAAAATAAAAAAAAATTCTATACAGTTCGCGTCTGCGCACTCGCAAAGAGCCCAAATGCGCGCGGACTGCAGTTCAAATATGGAATCATTTGTTTGCGTCACCAATCCATCTTTTTTCATAAATTGAAACGTAAAAAAGAACTTTTTGCTAAGTTTCTAGGAGGTTTAAACCTCGTCGCTAATAATTGGAAATTGTTTACCTTCCTGCCTAAAAGGAAACAATTAACTGCCGCCTTTCAGGCTTTGTGCCGCCGGTCCAGGTCGGGTCGTTCTTAGATATATCCCACAGATGTCAAAAGGAAGGCTAGCGATGATCAAATTTAGTAGTCAGTGCACTGTGCGATCAAGCAAACCCGCAAACGTAGATCAAGACCTGCCAGATGTACACATTCGGGAAATTACACCCAAATTGTGCTGTAGCATTTTTCCTTCCATGGATGGATGTTGGTCAAATGTGTTTGCTCCAACTCGGAGTTTGATTGTGCAAGTTCGGCAGCCCGATCGCCCCATCGCCAGGGTTTTTTGTTGACGGTTGACTATCTTAATCGGGAGTTCTAGTGCAGATACTGCATGGAAATAGCCGAGACAA
>JAOBRD020953215.1:0-12203 GCA_027575215.2 Hydrozoanthus sils
TTCCAATCTTTTTTTGATTAAAAAGCATACTTAGACGTGGAAATTTTCTTTGGTTATTCGATTTTTGAGTTCACAGACAGTTTTAACCTGGAAATTAAAAAATTAAGCTTGATAGGAACTTTAAATGTGTTTACAATTTCTTGGACAAACTAATCTGGAAACAAATGCGTTTATTCTTATAAAAATAATAATAATAATAACTTTAATAGAGTTCTCCCACACCGAGTTTTTCAGAAACTATTTACATCAGTAAAACTAATAGATCTATAATGAACTACTTTATAATAAAATGTTTTTAAGAAAAGCTTTAAAATGTACTCTAAAATGTAAACCGATCAATCTAAGACGCCTGTAATAAATACTTTTTAGTTTTGATTTAAAGAAACACTAATTAGTTAATTAGTACTAATTACTAATTAGTAAATCAGTACTAATTACAGGTTGTAACGAACGTGAGGCTATGGTTTTTTATTTCAATATTTAACTACTGATTTTCCCTGATTCGCCAATTTCATTTGATCAATGATTACGTCATTAATTAGTTTTCCATATGTGGACAAAGATAGATATAGACAGATTTTATAGTACTAGTTTGACCAGTATTCCAGTTTATCCTACTGCTCAGGGCATTTTATAGTTTCTAAGTTTTTGGCTATCTTTGGTTTTATATTATAAGAGTGCAAGCGGGAACCGATGTGTAAGTACAATCTATTTCTATTTGTTTTAAGTGACAATCTGGGTGCATATAGCCTTTAGTACATTTTTAGTCACGGTTTGCACAAGAACGTGTTGTACTAAGTCTAGCACGTGGCAGCCACGCTTCATTTAATTTCTATATAATGTTTTGGAGATTTCATAATCTTTCACATAACAGTTTCTATAGTTTGCACTTACTATTCTGTTATGAAATTTGTTATCTTTATTCTTAAGATTTTATATCTATTAATAAGTTTATCTTATGGCTTGCAGTGGCGTTTGCACAAACATCATACTCGAATCCTTAGCGATATTTAGTTTTCTGAACCCAAACCTTTTAGTAATTATTCGTAGATTACAAACTCGATTATTATTGCATTGTGTAGTTGGTAGAACACGTATTTCACTTAGCTTCATTTTTTTCTCGCTTAATCTAGTGGTTAATTAGAACTTTGTTACAACGAAAATATGATCGGAATGTTCATCCTTTTACTCGTGATTTCTGCTGTTTCGTAATTTGTAACCATTTAGTAATTAGTTGATTTGTTGTATCACATTTCAGTTTACGTTCGTTCATCATTATTAAATCACCGTCAATCATAACTGGTTTTCCGCGGTAACCGAACTTTGATCGATTAGTGAAACACCTTTCCAAATGCACGATCTCGCGACCTGTTGTCTAGCAGTGACATATTCGCTCTTTAACACTCGCGAAGTTTGCAGCACGTTACACAGGTGGAAAATATAAATGGTTACTAAAACTTGCTGCTGAGGCTAGCAACTTTTTTGCCTCTGGTATCCAACTTGCCACTCGAAAAAAGAAGTTAGTTACGAAGTCACTAATTGTGGTTATGTTCAATCGTCGGCGTTCACTTTGTACGCCTTTACAAAATACGATGTGCTTTAATAGTGTGGCATTATGCGCACGGTATATACGTACATGACTTCACGCATGCGCATGAAGGACTTGACTGTGATTTTCGGCCGAACGCAAAAACTGCGAGAGGAATATAAAAGCTCAATTTCAACCTGGGGCCAGTTGTTCGAAAGTCGCTTAACTTTAAACCAGGATTAACTCTTAACAAAACCTATTGGTTGTCATGGTAATTAACCCTGGATTAGAGCTAGCCGTCTTTTCAGCAACTCGGCTCAGTTGCTTTACGGAAAACCCTTGAAAGTGTTTTTAAACCAAATGTAACAACAACGTCCAAGTTTTGGTACCATTTATTGTACTGGCACAATGTATATTAAGCTGGTAATGATATTAAAAGTGAATTGAGTGGGAAAACTTTACACTACGGAGTGAGTTTTCTTTAGGGTCAGGATTAGTGGGTTACGGCTTTTGGTTAAACTCAAAATCGCAGCTATGCTCTTCTGGATTCCTTGCTTTGTCTTTTTTTAATTAAAAACTCAAACAACACAAGTCAAGGGCTTGCAAAACTTATTGACTAACAACAAAAAAACTAACTGAAAATCTTGACTATTTAATATTAAAAGTAAAAATATGAAGAGAAGCCCCACAAGTAACGTGTAAACTAGCACTTATGATTCCGGTACATTGGAAACAAATCCAAGCAAACGAGATTTCACGATTTACGGCTTGTAAGGGTGGGTACTATACGGTTAAGACCTCAGTTGAAAAGTTACCCTATTGGGAGTGATACAATTTAAATAAATTTCTTTTTTGTTAAGACTTGTAGCTATCAAGCTGGAACAATAGCTTTTTGCAACTTAAAAGAGAAGGCCTAAAACGGCAGTCTTTTAGTAAAATGGGAGGGAATTCTAACATGAGCCAAAACAACTTGACACTGCAGTAGGGACTATCTACAACCATGAACAATCCCTCGGTAACCATAGTAACCACGGAAGGAACGTTTAGATGAACCAAGTTGCTTGCCTACGTGGAAAAGGAAGTCCGTTGGTAAGATGGGAGAGAATACTAGAAACAGTCTTTTAGCAATGCAAAAAAAAAACGCCAAAAACAACAGAGAAATTTCTAAGAACAGGTTCCTAGCAACGTTGGAGGCACAGTGACCGAGCGGTTAGAGCGTTCGACTCGTAATCCTGGGGTCGCCGACGAGTTCGAGCCCCGACCAGACCACTGTGTTGTGTCCTTGAACAAGACCCTTTACCCGACTTGTTCCAGCCGACTCTGCTGTATAAATGAGTACCAGTTCTGCTGGGAACTAACCTGCAATAGATTAGTGTCCTGTCCAGGGGAAGTCAAAGACTCTCATACGTTTAGCTCTACGGAGATAAGCATCAGTCTAATGTGCCACTTAGGCTCAAGAACTAAAAGATTTAGTTTTTTAGATAGAACAAGTACTAGTCTTCGAACATGGAAGCCATTAACTCCTCAATCGATCCGGTCAGTTTTCAACAGCTAACGTCTCAATAAATAAGACATACAGAATTAGCCATTTGGTGTTGAGAAAATGAGATTTGGTCAATAACAGCGAACCACTAAGGATGATTACTAAAATTCTCCCAAGCTTGTTCTATGAATTTAGCAATACATCTGCGACTGAAAGGCCGGGTTTAAGTCCCTATAAAGCTTTATTTTTTACTTTTTAAATCAAAACTGTTGTCATCAATGAACTCAAGATTCAAATGACCAAAGAAAATTTCAACGTCTAAGTATGATTTTTAATTAAAAAAAAAGATTGGAATGTAAATTTTGACAGAGCAGGCCGGGGAATGGTAACCTGTGACGTAGCAGCAGTGAGTTGGGTTGATTTTTTTTAAAAGATTAAAATTTCTATTGAAAAAGATGAGAAAGTTTTTATTTCAAACAATTTCAAAGGATTAATCTTTTGATTAAAGGTATAACGATGTGACTATTGTAGACAGAGTCCAATGTTTTGAGATAAAAAAAAGACACTGTATTTGCTTCATGCCTCCTGCTACGTCATATGTCTCGTGCTACGTCATCATCGCACGCTTCAAGCAAAAAAAATGTAGCAGGAACAGCGAGAAAATGTTTTATTTTCGAAAATTACTATTCGTAAAGAATTCTACTTTTCATCTGGAAATTAAAAATATAAGTTTTATAGGGACTTTAAACGTGTGAACTTATCGTAATAGTTCTGTGTTGAAGCTTTCTAATTTTTTTTTTGGCCAAATAATTGTTTTGTCTTTTGGCCTTCGGGCATACACCTTCACAAGAACAAATGAAAAGCAAACGAAGGTAATTCTATTAGGGGTTGTGTCTAAACAGGAGAAACACAAGCAGTGTTGTGATTTTCGTTTTCATGTTCCTCAATAGATTCGGCTTTCTTCGTATTGCTTCTAGAAGAGTTTCTAAACGAGAGTGAAAATGAATACGACATTTCCCTCGTCCTTAAAATGAACGCAGAGGTTTTACGCAAGCCAAGCAGACTTGCGTTACTTTGTTTGTTCTTTTTCAGGGATTGAAAGCAGGTGCTGACGTTAAGTTTTCCAAAAATGAATGGATTTATTGCACTGTTCGAATAGATCATGATGTTACTAAAAGCAAGCACAACTTCGAAGTGTTTATAACTGCTCCCTTCACCATAATCGTTCCAGAGCCACAAAGTGTGAGTCGGCAAAAGACAGCAGGCAAATGCGACAACGGCTATCACGAATATCTTTACCATCTTTAAATTCTGTCTTGCTCGCCGTTTGGCTGGGGTACCCGGCTTTATATCCCTAACCCCAATCAGTTCTTGAATGTTCCTCAATTTCTTAAACAGGATTACCATGATCTTTATGTACGACATGCTGATGATACTCAATGGTGCTAAGTAAAACATCAAAAAGATTGCCAAAGTATACGACTTCCTATGTGAGTCTTTGGACCATGTTTCGGCACATTTTTTATTTTCGAATTCTAGAACGATTGCATATGGTGCGACCGAACCTAACGCAACTAGCCACGAGAAGACGATCAAGATTTTGGCCAAGTTTGAAGGAACCCTACTCTTCAAAGGAGTTGCAATAATGCGGTACCGTTCAAGACTCATTAACAACAAAGTGATCACAGACACAATCATGAGAAGAGTTTGGAAAGGGTATACTAAGTTACAAAGGAACGATCCGAAGGGAAAATGGCCCTTTATCAGCTCTACCAAGTCGAGCGGAACACTGAAGAGACTGGCGCCGAGATCGGTGATGGCTAGGTTTAGAATAAACAACTCATTTGTTCGTTTCCTGTTGCAGCCAGCAATCGCACGACACACTAACGCGTTCCCTGCAATTCCGACAACACTGATTAACGAGTACAGTATGATCTGAACAATTGTGATGCTTGGAAATCTCCTATAAACTTGTTCTCTACTCCCGTTTAGAGCAAGAAAGGATGCGTTTTGCATTGACAGCATTTTCGTGATAACTGCGACAACAGCTTCTTGATATAAAGGGAGGGGATGCACCTCCGAGTTACGGTGTTGGGCGTCCGGCACCCTATGAAAAAGTATGTCCACCCTTTTGGCACAACCTATTATCCAAATGCTTCTCTATTCGGTTCGTGAGTTGAATGTGACCCTAAAACAAAAAAAACGATATCAGAAGAATAAAGCCTTGTTTAACGTATGAATTCGTAATTTCTTAATAGAGGCAAATTAGCGCACAACCAAGATCCTTTAAGGCGAAAGTAAACCTAAAGCGCGCTTTGTGGCCACTTTTCTTCATGTTTCTTCCGATATCTCCGTCCATGGTTTGAATCTACAAAATCCCTATGCTTAAAACACAGACGAAATGAAAGAGAGTCAGCTTGAATATTTTGAGAATTTTTGGATGAATTTCGAGTTTAATCTTTTTATTGAAGATTGGTACTTTTAAAGAGATTTTTTAATTCGGTCATTTTTTGGGAAGTTTAAAAATTAATTTTGAAGTTAATATTTGATGTAAATTCGCCAAACCGTTCTCAAACCAAAGCTGTACTAGTCTCTTGCCAGGAGGAACGGTTTGCTGATTTTACTCAATATTTTTCTTATTCAAATATCTTTCTCAACTTCCTCACTATCCAACAAAAGTTTAGGTTAACTCCCGCCTTAAACTGTTTATATTTAACAAACGTGTAGCAAATCGGTACTGATTCCATTTTCTGTAGCTCTCTTCTCCGTGCATGGCACTGGTCACTGGTGCAGCCACAATGCCTTCGGCCCGACCTCGACGAGTTGCACCCTGTGGGCGGTGTTGTTTATCTATTCACTCTCGTTAATTCATTTTGTTCACTCATTCATTCATACATACATATATTCATTCATTAGTTCATTCGTTCTTTTACTCTTTTATTAACTCATTCAATTATTTTTCTTTATATTTATATATTTGTTTTTAGTTTACCTATTCATTTGCTAATTTGTTTGTAAATCTATTTGTCTATTTATTTATTTATTTGTTTATCTGATAATTGACAGGCAGTTCCTATGACTGAATAAAATATCAGCATGTGAGAGAGACTTTAGTATATTGCAATACACAAAAAATTTAAAAGCTATAGTTGTATATAAGAATTTGTTAGTGTATTATGAATTCTACACTCTGTTTGGTTAACCTTCTCAGTGTACTTTAATCTGTTGAGTTTTAGTAATGAGCAGGAGAACATATGCCTACTTGGAGACACACTTTCATCCAACTGCGTTTTCGATCACTAGTAAATGAAAACAAACAAGAAGCGTCTAGTCGGGTTACAACACACAACAGAAGAATCTGAGGCTTAAATTTATTTCAACATCTACGAAAAAGACTACGATCAATAACACAATCAGAAAGAAAATATCATTGATAAAACTATCTAATAAAACATGGTATAACCCTTAACATAAACTTATCCTTATAGAAGCGGAATATATTGAATATTGAATATCGTGGTCGAAACCTGAGGAATATTGATTTTAGGAACAAAACTTCAAAATACCATAAACGAAACAAGATTTTAAACAATACTTTATGTATTTCTAGCAAACAGCATGCTATAATTAGGTTTGCTAGCAAAAGACCAAAATATCACAGAATATTTAAGTATAGTTGTCTTTACTAAACTTCTTAATTCATATTCAATTGAAATCCCTGCCTACGTGCACTAGTTTGTGTTCAAGGGAATACACTGAATTTGTCAGCGTTTTGATTTGGCGTGGAGGACTTGGAAGATTCAAAACTTCTTCGTGTTGAAACAAAATTTGGAGTCGCTATTCGAAAGTGGTTGATCAAAACTGTTGTAAAATTAACAGTGTTGACAATGAAACTCATGTTCTTGTCAATTTTGATAGCCAAATTGGTGTTTTCGTCAATCCTGATAACCAAATTGGTGTTTTAGTATGTCAATTTTGATAACCAAATTGTTGTTTTTGTCAATTTTGATAACCAATCGAATTGGTGTTTTTGAAAATTTTAATAACTAAATTGGTGTTTTTGTCAATTTTGAGAACCAAATTAGTGTTTTTGTCAATTTTGATAACCAAGTTTGGTGTTTTTGTCAATTTTGCTAACCAAATTGGTGTTTTTGTCAATTTTGATGATCAAATTGGTGTTTAGGACAATTTTGATACTCAATTTGGTGTTTTTTTTTTGATATTGATAACCAAGTAGTGTTTTTGTTCCTTTGATAAAAGTTACAACTGTTGTTTGTTTTGATAACCAAAATATTATTTTCTATTTCTTTGATAACCAAGATAGTATTTTTGAATATTTTCCTTTAATTTCACTTAAAAGTTTTACCAGCTTATTTTGTATTACTTCAATCTTCTTCTTCCACAAATATACAATTTTCGTTTCTTGCTACGGAATGGCCTCAACACACCCAATTCTTGCAAGAAACAAAAATATTACATGTAATAAAAACTATAACCTTGCACTTGAACTGAGATATGTAACAAGGGATTTTTCTCACAGTTCATAAAGAAATTACAATCTTTGACTGGATTAAGGAATGTAACTAGGGATACTTGGAGTTTTAGATGAGTCCCTAAGGAGTTTGAAGAAATCGAGGCACTTTCGTGGAGGCGTTCTAACTTTCCAATTTCTTTTGAAAAACTGGGATTGTCTATTCGAACGTACATACGACGCAACGATTCATGTTGTATTTGATGGGCCCATAAATGCTACCATACAAATGTGTTGAACAACAAGCTTAGGGCGAGTTAAGAAACTGAATTTTTTCCTGAATGCTTGTAAAATGAAATCCTGGTTACTTGAGTTTTTATTCTATTTTCACATTCACTTTTTTTTATAAGATAGTTTTATTTTTGTGTTGAGGCGGAATGTTCTTAAATAATTTAAAGATTTCAGCCTCAGATGTTTTTAAAATGTTCTTAAACATAATGTTAGCGTAGTGTGTGCAGTTGGTGTTTTCCATTTGTGCAAGCTAACCGGAAGTACAAACATGCTATGTTCAACAAAGTATGTTCATCCTTGCAACATCGCTTTTAGTGTTGTGTATTATGTAAAAGTTTGTTTTAAATTTTTTTGTTTTGCCATGGAAGAGATTTAAAACAAAATTTTACATAATACACAACACTAAAAGCGATGTTGCACGGATGAACATTAACCGGGAAAAATAAAAATTATGAAATAATGATTTCCATAATCTTGTACAGTATGCAAAAAACAAAGGTTCTTCCCCACTCCTCAGCCTCATGTTCGTAGAATGTTTTTTAAATTCTGGATATATGATTCCTCAGCCTCCTGTAAAAACATTTTTATATAAAATAAAGAGTGTAACGTAAGACAGACTCGGTGGAAATTTTATTGAGAACTAAAATCTAAAAATTAAAACGGTTCAGTAAGTCGGCGAGAAAGTATAATAACTCTAGACAATCAAATGGTTAAAAGTAAATCTTGACCGAAGGCAAGCGCTCAAAACATCAATACCTAAATCGATGGTAAATCACCCATCAAATCATTTTTAGTTGATATAAAAGCTATATTCGGTCTATTGTATACAGCTTAAAGGAAAACGGGCAAAGTGTGAATCGGCCTAATAACTTTTTCGGTCATTGTGGTGCATTTTACGGGCTAAAATGGAAAATTTGCCGAAACAAAACAATGAGAAGTTCGAGCCAAAAAGTTCAAATGTTAAAAGCAAATCACAATCCAAAAGTCCTTTTTGCTATGCTAGCAGCGTTTTCAAAATACTCAAATAATGAGTGAAAACAGACAAAATAACAAAATTAAGAGTTCGTCAATTCTTAATCTTCTGAGCTAGGAAAGATTATCTATAAAGTTAGAAGCTGACACGGTCCTAGAAAACACCAAGAAACAGACTTCAGTGGCTGGACAAGCGAAAATTAAGTTGTGGTTTCCACAGGGCTGTGTGCCCTGAACGGAATTCTGAGAAGATTTGATGCCAAAATGAAAACAAATCAGAAAAAAGGTGAAGTGCCTTGACTGGTTTTCAAGCTGCTATTCAATGTATAGTAATAGGAAAATCTATGTTTCAAGGAAGATGAACATCCTAAAAGATGTGCAGTTCACATAAGCGAACAAGACATTTGAACTTGTGAATGCTCGTAATTGTTTAGACTTTAGGCTAAGATGTTGTCATATTCTTCGAATTTTGTTTTTCTGATGACTTTCGGCTCGGGCTAAAGTGCCGTCTGAGTTGGGTTCAAAACATATTTATGCCCACGACCATAAACTCTATTGTTTTAACATACATCTCAAAAGGAATAACCAAAATTTATGCCAACCTTCCTCAACTCAGAAAATGGATTCTGGATTTTTCAGCTGTTTGAGTATACACAGCGACCGAATTAAAACAAAGAGCTGGAATATTACTTTTGATTTGCCCCACATGAAGAACTGCTAGAATAATTTTAGTAATATATGTTTACATTTATGCAATAGATGTTTCTTGAAACCAGATGTACTTTATGAAATACTCGAATACGCGTGACGGAGCTACACTGGGACTCTTTAAGTCAAGTCGTCAACAAATGCGACATATTTAACACAAAAACCTTGAATAATTCTTACCTCACTAAACTCTTCTTTCCAAAAAAAAAAAGGTCTGAATGAATTTCACCGCTGTTAGTCACAACTAATTCAAAATAATTTCATTTGCTTTTTAAATACGCGTAGTCTCGCCCGAACGTGCAAACCATCTTCTTCGAATTTTGATCGTCCGTATCTACTCGCTGCTTAGAGTTTGATTAACAATCGATGATAGGAAACTGACAGATTTATAGTCTTAACTTGTGAGTAACTTTATGAAAAGATTACCTTTATCCAATCAAATACCATTTGCTGCCCATTTACCTGAATAAACATACTTCCATATCCTTGACCTTCCGTCTCTATTATCTGATGTCCGTAAGCACTTTTTGCAAAGGTGCAGATCACAAAAAACGTTTGCCCACTTCCTGAGATATATTTTTATTCTTATTTTTTCATTCTAGTAAGTTTAATTAAGATTGAATGGCGCTGAAGACACCAAAGTCAAAACAAGACTCTTAATCTTTCTCTTATCTCAATTTACTGAACTCAATATATTTACAATAATGGGTGTGAGGAAGTCAAATGCTTCTTAGCAATTTCAAGTTGACTGGACGCACGCTGAGAAAGCAATCTACATTTAGGTGTTTTTCTTTTTTGTATATTTTTTTGTTATTTTCTTTTACACAAGAACTTCCAAAAGCCACCGAGAGTAAAAGAGTTCCCAAAAAATGTACAAAGATCTCGAAAAATATCGGACCGTATCAGACCATATAAAACCGTTTGAGATCGCTCCAGATCATCTTGTTTACAATAATACCTTTTTGCAATCGCGTTAGTCACACGCGCAGGTGAAAGCAAAATTTTTGTACCTTGTTTTGAGATGAAAATTAAACTTTTCCTTAAAAGAACGCTCAAGCCAAAGCTAAAACTAGGAAAATAATGAATTATAGTTTTTGACGAAGAAATCTTTCAATGAGACTGCCGTTTGTATTTAACTTCCGCAGTCACCAGGACGTGTGATGTTCCGCCGACTTTGCAAGCAGATATTGGAAGTGTTTACGTGGGCGCTATATGTTGAGGGGAGGGGGGGGGGGGACTCCAAAAATATACTTTTTGCGGTCTGTTGTCAAAACTGAAGTGGTTTGCGACAAGTCGAGTAAAGTCATTGCAAACAAATTAAAAATTTACCTCCATTATTATACTTTCAAATTGAATTTACTCGGCAGTCCGAACCATACAACTTTAAACTCAAATACTTACATTTTCAAAAAACTGCTTTGCGACAAGTTGGTAAATTATGACAAATAAAACTGCAAAACGTGCTTCCGTTATGACCTGAAACTAAACTTTCCGGTCAGTCAGAAACTACCACAGAATTAAAAACTTAAACTCTTCGAAAACGCTTTCCAATAGTTCAACAAATATGACAAACTCCAAAATGTATTTCATGATTGAGTCGCGGACACCTCGTAAAGACTGCTTGGGTTTGCTTGATACATAACGTAACAGTCTCTAAAACGTCGTGTAAGTCCAATGACACATCCTGGTATCGAAGGCCCGTATTTATATGCGTCAGAGAAAGGTTGGGTTACACTGAACAAGTCTGGTGCCAGAATTCACCTTAAAAAGGTTGTGCGCATGCGTGTATGCCTGGCTCAGTCGGTAAGAACCGTGACTGCCAAGCGTGAGGCCCTGGGTTCGATTCCCGGCTGTGTCGAGGGCTGAAAAACTGTGTGGCATTCTTTCTACACACCCTCCGTTATTAAGCCGTTTAAATAATTGGTCCGAGTCATTCATCTTCATTCAAGAAGGGTGGGCTGTGTCGGTAAATAAATTTCGAAAAAAAAAACTTTCTAAATCATATCAAATTTAAGTAAACAAAAAGAATCATTGGGCGCGTACTAAGAATGGATTTGTTGCGAAGCAGGAACACATTCAATAATTTGCAAAAAGCTCCCTAAATACCGTAAGCAATAAAACGACTTGAATGATTTACGCACTCTTTGGAATGACGTTTCGTGTGCTCCGAGCGCCGAGATTGGCTATAAACCATCTCATACCCATCAAGTGTCAATGGGATAATTGTTTTATTTAATACGAATTAGAATGCAAGGCCAATACAACTTTTTCGAATTATATTTTGTACAATATTTCGACTGGCCATACCAGTCTTCATCAGGTACAATTGAAAATCGTTAATAGAAATTCACGCTAAATATAAATAGGAAAGTGATTGACAGTTCCGGAAATGCCTGTTTAGAATGTTTCATCTCTGGCATTTAAGCCATTGGGTTCTAGGGTTTTAGCTCTTATAATAAGAGTAGCTTCTTTAGCTTTACGACTGGAGTCTCGAGAAGAAAATATTTTTTCGATTGGGATGAGTTGCATGTCAGTAGCAGTGTGGTTAGGGTTTGAGAGAAAATCTTCTGATACAGTAGTGGGTTTAGATATGCTGTTTGGGTTATCAACGGTGCGGCGGTCGTTTAGTTTCACCTATGTATTGCAACGGTTGCATTATATCATGTAGATTATGTTATTAGTATTACAAGTGAAGTGGTGTCTTAAGGTGCGAGTTTCGCCTGTGGAAAGAAAGGTGTATTGTGTTAGTC
>JAOBRD020953323.1:0-12672 GCA_027575215.2 Hydrozoanthus sils
AGAAAGAGGGGCTTATAAGAGAGGAGGGGCTTATTAGAGAGAGAGGGCTTATTAGAGAGGGGGGATTATTAGAGAGGGGGGCTTATTAGAGAGAGGGTGCTTATTAGAGAGAGAAGGCTTATTAGAGAGGAGGGTTTATTAGAAAGAGGGGGCTTATTAGAGAGGGGGCTTATTAGAGAGGTTGCTTTTTAGAGAGGGGGGCTTATTAGAAAGAGGGGATTGTTAGAGAGGATGGGCTTATTAGAGAGAGGGGGCTTATTAGAGAAGGGGCTTATTAGAGAGGTTGCTTATTAGAGAGGGGGGCTTATTAGAAATAGGGGATTATTAGAGAGGAGGGGCTTATATGAGAGAGGGGGCTTATTTGAGAGGGGGCTTATTAGAAAGAGGGGCTTATTAGAGAGGGGGGCTTATTAGAGAGAGGGGGAGCTTGTTAGAGCGTTTACGGTACATTGCTTGAAAATCTCCGAAGGTTTGTAAAACGAGTTGCATTGTTACGGCACACTGACTATCAGACTCAACCTTGTTTATTATATTAGTGTACGTATATGGCAACATACCTCAGGCCATAGTTAATATAGTCGACTGGTTATGAAATCCGGCAAACTTCAAAAGGAAAATTCAAAGAGTGTACGAAGACGCATTGTTGTAGGTTGAACGAACCGTGAGGACGCACATTCTTTGTTTCAGGTGTTAGTGAGAATGTTTTGACTGGCTACTTGTTAAATTACTTTTCAAAACTTTTTATATTTTGTGCATCTCAGCACTAGTAACCAAAAGAAAACGAGGAATAAAGACCTACAACAATGGCTTCATAACCATTTGGCTATATCAACTATGCTTAGGCTTAGTCTTTATTCGTATAAAACCACACAGAGAAATAAAAACAGTTTAAGAACAACTTGAGGCGCAAATCGCCAAAAAAATTAAGAACTGAATAAAGCAATTTACTGGTTCTAATGAAAAAATTGTGTATCTAGAGTTGCTTTCCATTTGACAAGTCCGGCTGGCCGAAAAGAACTGTTCCTGGCCGGTTTTTAAATGGAAAGGCCCACAGCCAGTCAGAAAGAAGCTGCTAAGTTGAGACATTTTCCAAACCTGAATCCTACTAAGCGCAACTAAAAACTGAAAAGGCACGCGTCTACATTTTCCCGCCACAACTCTCCAAATTCCCGCGCTTTAGCCGACCGGAGCGGTGCGTTCCATTTAAGAACTGGCAGGCCGGACTGGCCGGAACGGTCAAACAGAAAGCAACTTAAAATGTTCCTTAAAATCTAAAATAAGAGTTGCCTTCTTATGAAAATAAAGTGAAACAAATACATCTCTTAAGTGTTTAATTTTCTAGTTTTTCTGTAGCTCAAAATGATTTTAAGAAACAATATTTTTTATTTAGTGGATTACTGACACGTGCAGTAATGACACAAGTTAAGCAATTTTCTGTCCAAAATACAGACAAATCTAAGTTTGTTTAAGAAATAATAAAAAGAGAGATTCTGCGGAAGAAAACTGGACTGTTACTTGTTCAAGAGTATGATGTTCATTTTCGTTTGGAAAAATTTGTAAATTATACTTGTAAATACGCTCTTAATGTTTTTCCGCGGAAATTTAAACAGCCATTTCACTTTGTGAGATCGGCTACTTTTGTTGTTTCCTTTAAGTAAACTTGTATTTGGAAATTCCTTTCTGTCTTAATTATTTATGTTCAGCTGTTTCTGTGCGTTATTACCTTTCTGACCATATATTTCAGTTTTATTAGCTATTTTGTTAAAAACAGTAACTGCTAACAAACTTTTGGATAGCTTTCTGCAATTTAGCTTAAGTAGCGACTATTCTCCGAGGATATGTAAAGCGTCAACAGACGAGCGTGCCGCCATGTTAAACGCGCAAGCAAAAGATTGACCTGGTGAGCTTCTTCATCTTTGTGCGTTCAAATCCCAAGGCGGCTACGCTCGAGTTGACACTTGTCTCCCCTCAAAACAGCCGCTACGCGGGCTATCTACATTTCTGTAGTTTCGAAGCAGCCCATCAGAAGGAACTTCAATGAAATCGCAGCACCTTTAGTCAGCATTTTGTAAAATCAAGTATTTTAGTGAACATTTTACATGTTTATTTTACCTGTTCCCAATTTTCAGAACTTGTGAATTGATTTCTACAACCTACAAAAATATTTCTTAACCATCTTTGTCAGGCTTTATATTAAGCAGGTGGCCCATCTTAAAAATATACAGTACCGTATAGTAGGTGTAAAAGTATGTAAACAAATAAAAAACTTTTAATATAGAAGAAATGGTCAACAAATGTATAAAGCGAAGTAGTTTTAGTCATTCTGTGGTTTCGAAATTAGCAACAACGAGTGAAGAAAGCAATAAACAACGTGCAAATTTTTTGAACCCGAGTGTCGGTCTGTTTTGCCTCGTCAACACGGCATAGCTAACAATTAAAAGGTTCGAGTTCCCGCAGAAAGATATTCAAACAAAATTATAAGCGTTGTGCTTGTGTGATCTGGTTGGTGATGAAAAATCAGCAGTCTTACACATGTATGCGTGTTAATGATATAGAGGCAGCCAGTAAAATGGCACTAAGGCCTCACGGGTCAGAAGGAACTAAGCCTGTACTGGATCCTAATAATCAGTACTGTTGAACCAATATATACATGTTAAAGATATAGAGGCAGCCAGTAAAATGGCACTAAGGTCTCACGGATCAGAAGTCTAAGTCTGTGCAGAATCCTAACAAATTTTTTTCAGCCTAAGTGCTGGTTGTTTCGTTGCTCAACGCTATCATAACGACATAACACATAGTTTAACAACACAAAGCTATATAAGTACTTGAAATCAGGACTTTTGATTTCAGCACCTGTTTACAAAGTAATACAGAGACTTTGGTATCGAGGGTCTTAGGTAGTTGGGTATTCGCAGCTTACATATATGTTTATTCAGAGATGCCTTAAGTTGATGGTAATGGCAGGCCACGGCACTGCATTGGTTCACCCTACTCTTTTTTGACAAGTGTTGTGAGTTCTTTTAAGTCCTATCATAGGAGATCGAGAGACTGGGCCTACTGTTTAACCTTCTTATCCGAGAAAACACGAAAGTTTAACCATGTTAGATGTTAGAGCAAAGGCAGTGCCTTCGCTTCAGTTTTAGTTTTAAAGACCTCGAGTGATAGCCCAGCACCGGAAATTGAACCCGGGCCTCTTAAACGACCAACTGGCACCCTGCCGATTGGGCTAGCATGGCGGCGGTCAAATAACGAAATCTTTACTGAAAACAGTAAGCACGTGATGTCCACTACGTGTCTTCAGCCACGGGATGATGTTAGCATGTTATCAATTTGGCATTTCTCTCTTCAATCTTTATTCTATAAAATTCTTGTATTCTCAGCTACTTGCCTTTCATCAAGAATTTTAATTTTTTTAACATAATTCAATGTCAGTGGAATACAAAACAGAGTACAAATGTTTAAATAACGATGCATTTAGCGCAACAAACACATTGACAGCATGAGCAGCATCGGTTTTGTCGAGGCAGTGTTTCTTCGATTAGCTCCCCTTCCTTTTCTACATTCAGTGAATCTTGTAGCTGAGTGCTGCGCTGATGTAAGGCGCTTACACTTTCCTTGTTTTCTTGCTCCTTCTTAACACTAGCTTTCTCTTCCAACAAGCGCCATCCAGAAGGCAGTAAAAGTGACAATATTCCCACAGTGCCTGATTTAGTAACTGTTATAACGGAGTAACCATTCTCTACAGGGCGTACAGCGAAATACTTCACCTGGGATTGAAAATCGTAGGAGTTCAGCAGCTTCCAGCTTTCAGTTTCCCAAACTTTGATCGTACCATCACGCGAGCTTGTGATAACCAGTGCATCGCTGGGCAAAATTTGCAAGTTCATTACGGCGTGTGTGTGTCCTTTGAGGATTCGGACACAGTCTCCAGACTGCAGATCCCATACACGAAGCTGGTCTTTCGCCTCGTGAGAGCCCGCGATTGCCAGGCGGTTATCTCTAGTTATATCAACACATTTGATACTATCGTTGTGACCCTTCAGTATATAAATAGTGCAACCTTTTTTTCGGTCCCAAACCCTTAGGGTAAAGTCACCCGAACCGGTCACAACTGTTTGCGTGTCCCTGGTGACGGCAACGCATCCAATTTCCTTGGTATGTCCCGAATATGTTTGTTCACATTCTCCAGTGTTGATATTCCATAACTTGGCTGTTTTGTCCTTGGAACCTGAAATCACATGGCAACTGTCGCTCAAGAGGACAGTACACGTGACAGCACTTGAGTGGCTTTCCAGGGTAGTTTGCTGTCCGCTGATCAAATCCCATACTCTCAGTTTGCCATCACTTGCTGAACTTATGACACGGTTTTCATCTTCTGTCACACACAGAGACGTGACTGCACCTTCGTGACCACGCAAAACTTTTACGCATTCTCCATTCTCGCAGTTCCAGACCTGTGAAAGTATTCTGAATGATTAAACTAGTACAATCGGTGTTTTTATACTCTGCTAAGGTTATTAATGAAAATTTGATTGAAGCCGAGGTTTACTTCTAAGACCGATTGTGAAAAAGTAGCTGTGTTAATCCCTCCTCTGCATTATCGATTCGAATGGTAAAGTAACTATCTCCATTTTATAATTATTGTTACCTACACGTAGCAGAGGTTCCCAGATAATTACATCGTACGACAGAAGCTGTGCTAATCCATTACTTCTTAAAACCTTATCGAGTATAAAGCCCAAACATTTCAGAATGGTGAGACCCAAAATAACAGAAAAGAATACCTACTGCTTTTATTGTATACGTTGAATAACCTTACCAAAAAATAAGTGCAGAAAAATAGACCTTTTTAAAAAATGGCGGAGATATTGATATTCTTTAGTGTGCATTTATATCAGCCTGGCTAGCCTCGTTCTTGAGTTAAAATTTCAAAAGAATATGTTCCCCAAAGCGAGTCAGTTAGGGCTAATTTGAATGCACACAAAAGAGTATCAAAATCGCCGCCATTTTTGAAAAAGTATGTTTAAAGCTTTGGTACATTTACCTGTACCAAGCCGTCGTGTGAGCCAGTAAAGGCCAGCGGCGAAGCATGCGCAGTAGCAATGCATGCAGCAGAACATTTCATCTCCTTCACAATCTTTGAATTAATTATGTCCCAAACTTTGACGGTGTCGTTCTTGGAACCAGACAAGCCCCACTTTCCATCGGTTGTCATGGCTACACATTCTGGCTGCGTTTGGTGATGAATCACGTGGTCACTTGCGACTGGGAGTTTTGCCTCACATCCACTTCCAGTTCTATTCCACAGTTTCAAGTTTTTGTCGTTAGACGCGGAGATGATTGTTTTGCAGTCTGCTGCTATGGCAACAGTAGATACCCAGGAAGAATGGCCCAGAAGGGTCTGCAAGCAATCTCCCGAGTTGGGGTTCCAGACTTTTAACATGTCGTCTTTCGAGGCGGACACGACAAAACTGTCGTCACGTGACACAGCCATGGTCCAAATGGCGTCGGTATGGCCTGTTACACAATAAAGTATGAGGTTGAAGAAAAAATATATGCTTTCAACATCTCTAAAGAAATGGTTCTCATAAAAACACAACATTAATTTCTTTTAATTTCTTTTTGACCCGAAAGTTAATAATATGTTTTAATATTAACCCGATGAAGACTGGTAATGGCCAGTCGAAATATCGTACATGCGTCTCCGCTACTCTTCACGTTGTAAGATCAGTCTTTGCAAGTCTTTTGACAACATATTAATTTTTCATATTTTATTTGACTGATCGCGATCTTCTGATCCAACGTTGGCAAGTACATCGATCGTACACGGTTTTGCACTGGTGTTAAACCTACTTCATGTTTTAATACATCCATCTTATCATCTTCAGCTCAGACAAATTATATATTTATTGAATGAAGCTATCAAAACATGTTTTCGAGCTGAAGCAATGTTCCTTTTTTGTGAGATTGATTTTAAATTAGTTGATTTTGAGAGCTTTTGGACATAACATAAATAGGAATTTAAATTTACAGTGATTATCAATGGTTGTTGCGTCTCCTTGTGTCTTGCTCAACAAATCGCAAAATCAAAAATACAAACTTTACTTCTCAGTTGCAAAGACGTAGCTGAGTTTCTTCATCTCTGTTTTTTGAATAATAAAAAAATCTTTAATTATTTGCTTCCTATATATTCTGCAGTTTACCTTTAAGAGTTGAGCGACACTCCAGGGCAACAAGATCCCAGATCCTTAGGTTGCAGTCTTTCGAGCCGGTCACTACACGCTTCCCGTCATGCATTGCGGTAACACATTTAACAAGACCTGTAACATATTCAATATAAACATAAGAGCTGACGCTATCATATAAAATTGATGCCAATTTGACTTGGAACAGGAAAAAGCACTAGTTCAAACAAAGTTTTTGGATTTTAAATGGAGTGTTAAAAACAGTGTTTGAATCAAACGATATTTTGCTCAAAAATTTTTTTCAAACAAACCTTGGGGGGTGGTTAACTTTAACAAAGCAAAGTTTGACCTCGTAGTGTGATCTACAAAATTCTACGTAAACCCTTGGCCGCCCGTATTGTTTGCGTTTCTATCAGATTAACCCCGCCTTCCATCTATTTTTCCGAGGTCAGGTAGCGAAATTCTTGGAACATATGATCCAAAAAATTATTTAGCTTATTAACATGGAAATTATACCATTTGAATAACATTAATTTACAAATCGTATGAACTTTAAGCAATTTATACGAGAGCTCTAAGATGAAGCGTAACTACTGTGCAATTGTCTTTTAAGTAAAAACTTTATTCTTTATTGCCATGCTTAACAGCTACTAGTCTTACCTGAGTGGCCTTTAAGCGTAACACAGTCACGTGTCTCGACGCCCCAAATTTTCAAGGTTTCGTCTTCTGATCCTGATATTACGCTTTGAAAATCCCTCGACATCTCTAAGCAAAGAACAGCCTTGGAGTGTCCTTCGAAAACTCCTAACGATTCCCCACTGCGGATGCTCCATAACCTAACAGTGCTGTCTTGTGAGCCTGATGCAATGACGTCATTGTCACCAAGGACAATGGCATTAAGAGCACCTAGAATTGCAAACCAATGTGTTTGACTCTCTTGCTGTCACATAAACAGTCTTTTGAGATAATTTATCAGGGACACTTCTGACCTTATTCTGGTTGTAAGGAAAATTAAACAACAGTACAATTTTTACCAGTTTGCGTGAAGTATAATCGGCTTTTCGATAGCAAGAAAATTCAACATCATTATAAATACCGTTAACATGACCGATCTGGACAGATTCTTCAAAAAATTTTAATGTTAATCTACCTGTGTGTCCCGATAACGTATGCAAGAGTTCCTCCGTGGAAACATCCCAGATTTTGATCACGTTTTTTTTTCCACCAGTTACGATTCTCTTTCCGTCGCGTGACACCGCAAGACAGCTAACCACATCTCCATTGTCAACTCTGAAAACGGCTTCTCCTGTATCTAGATCCCAGACCCCAACTTTTGAATCAGCAGAGCCCACTGCCGAGCGATCGTCTTGCATGAGAGTGAGGCAGTTGGTGCCCACTATCTTCTCTGCCATCTTGATTGAGTGAAGCAAATCGTGGTTTTCGCTGTTCCACACATTGATTAGACCATCATTACCTATTAATGAAAAAAACATATCAAACTCATTCCACTAAGGAGAGACATTTGTTACGTTCGGTCCCAATCTCCTCTTTTGGAAGAAATACCTTGCCAAACATGACGAGTATCAGAAAAACAATAAAGGGTGACTTTTGAAAGCCATAAACCCGAATGTAATTACTCACGAATATTCATGTATTGTACACAAAAGGCGGGAAATTTGCTATTCTTTCGAATTTGGCGGTACATTTAAAACTTATACCTGCACAAAAAAGCTTAAAACCTAAACTCCTACCGGAATCGACATATTTTGCAAAAACGCCTTGAAGAAGGGGCCGAACGGGAAGAAATCAACTGCAAAAACCCGAATTTAGAATTTCAATAAATGGGTTCAAACTATGCTTATCTAACATCCGAAGTGTTATATTTTTTTAACTCCAGCGGTACATTTACGGCTTTTGAATTGCATAAAATAATAAATGAACAAAAATAGCAGGATCAATGACATTTTGAGCGGCCAATTTTTTGGATGTAGTCAAATGTTGTGATTTAAGATCTTTTGTACTCAGTGAGTTTGATATGAATTATAAAAGCAGCAGTCCTCGAAGCAAGTTATAAGGAACATTAGTTAATTACCAACTGGAGGGTTAGTTTAAGTCTAAGTCCTAAAATATCTGTCCCAGTGTTACTAGAAGGATCTTCTGTATCTTTTTTACCACTTGGAAAAACAAGTTCCTATAATCACCATTATGATGTAATTTCTCTAGATATACAAGATTTCATGCTCTCGATTGCAAAGTGGGTGAAAAAATCTAGATCAAGTTATTAGCCAGTCAGATTTAAGGGCTTCCAATCAAAATCAATTTGCTTACTAGTCTCCTTAGCAGCCGTTTTAGGTGGTGTTTACATGATACTGGATCGAGTTTCATTCCGGAACGAGAACAAATTCAGTGACGTGTTTATATGAAAAAGTTCAAAATGAACTCGTACCGGAACGAAGCGCCACTCGTTCCAGTCTATCGGAAGTCCAGCCTTCGCAGCCATTTTTGTACCGGTATGACCTCGTACGCTCTTTAAATGATACCGGAACAAATTGTGGTCAGATTTCATTACGGATCGAAAATTTCGATGCCGGTGCGAGAATCGGAATGAATCCATTCTGGAACGAGTCATTCGGGTATGAAAAATTTTGAAGTATCATGTAAACAAAAGCGACGATTTGTATGGAACCGGGACGAACTCATTCCGGAATGAGGCTGATCCGGTATCATGTAAACACCGCCTTAGAGTGCCCCAGGTTAGTACATCAAAACGGCTGCTAAATAACTTGTTTACTTCTTCTCTCTATCAGAGATTTGATACTCGATCAGCCAATATTCATTACTGAGATAAACAGGTAAACTGAATGCCGAGTGCTGAATGTAAGTCAATGTGATCATCTTCAGAGAGGTCAAACTTTGACATGCTGTTATTAACCAAAGGCAAGTGTAAGAGAAACCAAGAAAGAAATAACCCAAACTGATCCGAGCGAAAATCGAAACCAAGACATCCCAATTACATGACAGGTGCTCCAACCACTAATCTAATGAGGCAAATACAGCAGCAGATCTAGAGGGAGAACAAACCAACCCAAAGTTAGACAAGTCGGTCGATCCCAATGCCAATAGACTTATTCAAATGGTCAGTCATGTGATCTGAATCGGGTAAACAAAGATCGGCAAACAGTATTGATGCAGGAAGGTTACTTTGACAAAAATATTGACACTTCAAAGGCTGCTGGAATGGACAAGCGTCGTATCTCAACGTATTTTTGTTACCTGAGGCAGAATACCTTTGAATTTTTTTTTTTATTTAGGCAATTTTTAAAGGGAAAATCATCTGTTGCAAACAACGTTAAAACGCAGATATAAATGACGGCTGCTCGTTATGTTGCATCTCTTGGTGTATTGTTTACCCAATTGAGAGACTGTGATTCGGTTTACTCCAGTCAATGATTACGTTAAATGTTATCAGGTCTTACCGGCTGTAGCAATAATCCTGTCATCACTGGTTAAGATTAGATTATTAATTCGCTGCGTGTGTCCCCGAAGGTTGGTCTTCAAAGGACCCCCAGCAGAGATGAGACAAGCGGAGCGACAGAGAAACACAGGATCAATTTGCGCATGGCACCAACGATCGGCTTGTTCTAACAGCTTCGCAATGCGTGGAAAATGGGGTGCAAATGCTAGCAGCCTGCCCCTTAACTGCCCAGCCAGTGAGGTGACGTCGTGTTTTATATTGCTGGCAGACAACACGAGCGTATCCTGCACAAGTCTTCAAACAGAAAAAGAAATTGTCAGAACTCCTTCATTCTTGTTCTTAATTTGTTACCAAAGTAGCACAATGGCGCCAGTTTGTGACGCAAGAACAAAAACAGTTTTTTACAGAAGTTTTAACTTTATAACAGCTGTAAAAAATCGAAAACTTTTTGCAGCTACATGGCTCTGAGCGGTCTGATCAGCTACTAAGCTAGCATTTTAAAATTTTTAATCCCTATTTTCTATTTGCCGATCATATCTCAATTTGTGTGAGTTTTTGAAGGAGAAGCAGATGTTGATAAACTGGCTTCACCTACCCTTAGTCATTTTCCTTTTCTTTGATCAGATCATATTTTCTCATTACCAAATTGATATTTTGTTCAAGTTATGTAAGGAGAAGTTAAGTGGTTTTTTACGCTGTGATAAAGTTTATTGTGTTTCAGAAACCGAAACTTTTTCCGTTTATTTGAATGTTGTTTATTTTTTGCGCAGTATCATGGAAAGAAACTAACAAGTCTTGTATATCTAAGTGCACCGCTAAGTCTCCCGAAATCAGACCTCAAGCATTTTATTTAAAGCTGCTGCCAATCCATAACCTTTAGATGTATCTTATTCAAACTAAGGCTGCTGATGTATCTGGAGGAAGATAGATCATCTTTGCAGATTTGACTCAAATTTATCCAAAGGTTATGGAATGGAAGCAGATTCAAATAAAATGCAAACTTGTCAAAACCACACACGTCATCAGTTGAAAATTTTAAATGTTAATACCTCAAAAACCATAAAAGATTTTGTCAAAAATTTTTCACCGCTATTCCTCATTTAGCAAGGTCTATCCACTGAAGTAAGTAAACTTTAAGGATGTCTATATGGTGTTAAGGGTAGTATGTATATTCGTAATGGTGTTAACTTTGAGTAGATTTTGATGTAAGAACAACTTGTAATTGATGTTCTAATCACGTGGTACTTTGAGCAAATCCTTTTTGATGGAAAACAAAAATAAAACAAGGAAAAAACAACACATTAATGAATATGTAACTACAATAAAATTCAACGAATGATTTAAGAAAGCTGAAGTTTTTCTACCTCGTAGCAACATCCGTTCTTGCCTCCAGCGATTTTTCGTAATCGTTTAACAACTTGTTTAAAGATTCTGCTTGTATCTTGTTGTTCAGCCATTCAAAATCAAAGAGCAATTCCTCGTCAAGAACATCAAACTGGCCAGCATATACCAAGTGATGGGGCAGCTCACTGAGCATGCGCAGATTGAACACGTTCTTGTTGTAAAGAACTGGCTGTGAGGGGACCTGTCTGTCAGCATCTGGGAGGGTCTTCTTGCGTTTAGTAAGATGAATTGGTTTCCTCTTTCCCCCGCCCCAGCTTCCCCTGAAATAATCTGCGAGCAAGGCATGGCGGATAATCTTTTCCTCTTTGTCTTTCAGATATCTGGTCTAAGAAGTAATCAATGAAAGAAAAGCATTTGAATTCCAATTGGAGAGTATACATTACAAAAAAAAGGAACAAGATTGGTGTAGTTGTCATGAAATAGTTTATTATGATAGTAAAGTGGACAACGTTTTCTATCTTACGATGTTTCCAAGCACGCTGAAACTATAGAACTTCTTCCAGAAACACAAAGTTCAACTTAAATGTTGGTAAAAGGTGTGATGTTGCTAACTGTATCCTTTACCGAAGCTAGTTAACATTGGTAAGTTTGCATGGCTTTGTGAGGAACACTGCTAACACAAAAGTGAATAGTACAATCCTAAATACAATTTAACTAAGTTATAAAATGAAATGCTATGGTACACAAGAAAAGGACATTTAAGTCATCCTAATAATTTTCATCATAATCATTACTATTGTTATTATTATAATATATTGTAGTAATTATTTTTATCAGCCTTAACTTCTACCTCTGCCGCTTCCCAGAACTGCCTGTGATACCACGTGATAACCGTTTTCTTGTCTGCTTGTCGTTCGACCAAAAACTCTTCAATGTCATGTCTAACGCGAGCCCACAGTAGATTTGGCAAGCGAACGACTCCATCAACAGGTGGATCCCAATACTGGTAAACATCATCAATGACGTCATCATCCAGTGAGAGTGCATCTTCTAGCTCATTTTCGGTAAGACCGTTACGGCTAGCTGATATGTACCCGAGCGCATGCGCGACGAGTGTCTTTCCATGTTTCTTCTCGAGACGTTCAAACAACAGACCGATTGCCTCGGAAACGCGGGAGCCAAGCGATAAACCTTTTATATCAGTAAAAGAACACCACCGACAGGCCTCTAGAATATCAAGGAACAAAAGTGGTTTTACAATTTCGATTTCTCTTTTGTTTTGTATTTAGCTAGATAAGGGTTGGTTTTTGTTTTTATGTGTAAAACCCAAAGTCCTAAACCGAATTGTACTAATTGTTGTTAACCTAATTGAGGTTCACAACCAATATGTTATACAAACAAAAATTTATTTGTGGATATTGTGCAACTAGTGGTCGTGATTGTGATGGGCTAATGATCGCGATTGCGATTGTTTATCATGATTGTGATTGGGATTGCTTATCATGATCGTGATTGTGATTGGCTATCATGATCGCGATTGCGATTGCTTTTCATGATCGTGATTGCGATTGGTTATCATGGTCGTGATTGTGATTGTTTATCATGATTGTGATTGGGATTGCTTATCATGATCGTGATTGTGATTGGCTATCATGATCGCGATTGCGA
>JAOBRD020953323.1:12772-29016 GCA_027575215.2 Hydrozoanthus sils
TTGCTTTTCATGATCGTGATTGCGATTGGTTATCATGGTCGTGATTGTGATTGTTTATCATGATCGTGATTGGGATTGCTTATCATGATCATGATTGCGATTGGCTATCATGATCGCGATTGCGATTGCTTTTCATGATCGTGATTGCGATTGGTTATCATGGTCGCGATTGTGATTGTTTATCAAGGATTGCGGTCGTGATTGCGATTGGTTAACATGATCGTGATTGTGATTGTCTATCATGATTGTGATTGCGATTGCCGTATCATAATAGTGATTGCAATTGGTTGTCATGATCACGATTGTGATTATTTGTCATGATTGTGATTGGGATTACTTATCATGATCATGATTGTGATTGGTTATCATGATCGCGATTGTGATTGGCTATCATGTTTGTGATTGGGATTGCTTATCATGATCGTGATTGCGATTGGTAAACATGATCGTGATTGTGATTGTTTATCATGATTGTGATTGCGGTTGCCATATCATAATAGTGATTGCAATTGGTTGTCATGATCGCGATTGTGATTGTTTATCATGATTGTGATTGGGATTGCTTATCATGATCGTGATTGCAATTGGTTGTCATGATCGCGATTGTGATTGGTTATCATGATCGCTATTTTGATTCTGGTTGTGATTGATGATCGTGATCGATGATTGTGATTCTAATCGTAATTGTTGATCATAAGTGATTATTGTGATTAATTATCGTGATTGACGATTGTGACTGATGGCTGTAGTTGTGCAATCTTGTTTTGAAGTATAATCACCTGTAAACAGAAGTTTCAAAAACAGAGGTTGTGGGCATTTTGAGAATGCATCCATCACAGCTTCCTTTTGCTTTTGTGAGAGGGTACGGTTGAGGCTTTGTAGCCACGCCTGAAGAATTTCCTCTCCCGTATAAAGAGAGAGCGGTGGTACATTGACATAACATTCCTCGTGTGGAAGACTTTTCCGAAGGGTTGGCAATATATCATAATAGCCAGGTAGCACTGACACAATAATTTTGATATAGCTCGGGCTCGTCTTCGGAAGCCAGTTCATTAAGTGGGCATTATTCGAAGGAGAAAGTTGATCCACTGAATCAAGCATAAGCACAAGGGGACATGAAGCGGACACAGGTAGAGTGTTAAGGAGGGAGTGGAAATATCTCACAAGCTGTCAAAATAATAAAAAGCACAGAAGCACAGTCATATACGATCACATAGTCTAATTCGAAATCAACCTCTGTCTAGAGAATACAGACATCAATAACAATCGATTGGTTCATAACTAGTGGCTGCAATAAACGATCACTGTCTTGGAACGTTGGTTTGGAAATCAGCAAAGTATGGAAAATAAAACTTCATGGTGGATACAACAATATCATATTAAAATAATACCCTCTGTTTATAGACAGTTCGACAAAAAAAAAGGCTTAAAGGTTTTACGCTAGCTAACAGTTATCTTCTGAAATATTATCTTTTGGGATAGTTCAGCAGTTTAGTTTGGTTTCAGCGCTACAAAAATCATTAAAACAGTTTTCTTAAAAAAAAACTGCGCGGTTTGATATTTTGGTTTTGTTCCGAGATAAATTTGCCACTCGACAACATATTTTACAGTTGGTATGACGCTAGATCAGTATAATTTTTTGAAACATCGTTCCCTTGTTAGACGACTGAACAAAATATAAAGAGTATATTATACCTGAGAACAACCTTCTAAGATACAATATTGACAATTTACTATACCTCGACTTGGAACAAAACTTTAAGACATGACCTGCTTGGACAATTCAACTTACACAGACAATATCCTACCTAAAAATGATTAAGTTTTAAAGAACTCATCTCCTTTTTGGAAAATTTGATGATTTTCACAGACCGTAAAAAACCTTGTAAGATATTGGGTTTGAAAATTCGACCATGTACACAGGGTATCAACTTTACCAATCTTAGATATCATATCCTGTTTGGACAATTCGACAATGTACACAGTTCTAATAGTATCCCCAATTGAGAATAATCCACCGTTGAAACAATTGGACATTGTATAAAAGATCATACCAAACCCGAGAATAATCTTCTAAGATATCATCCCCTAGTTTGGCAATTCGTAAGGGTAAACAGGATCTTACCATTATTGGTAGTACTTAATATAATAAGACACAATTTCCTGTTTGGAAAATCTTAAAAGTACACATGATCTTGCCATACCTGAGAATAATCTTCTACGATATCATCCCCTGGTTGGGCAAGTCCGAACACTTCACACAGCTGAGAGCTAACGCTGGTCAGGGTGGACATGATACCAGAACTGTCAGGAGAGGTACCCAAGAACCGGAACACCCCAACTGCACCGTCTCCTAGCCATTCCTTGACACGAGCAGCAACTATTGCAACAATAGAAGTCTTCCCAGAACCTGACACACCTGAGATGACCAAAGGCCTTCTTCGCTCGCTATCCTTCAAGAAGTCCTTTAGGTACCATAGAGAGCATAGGTTTAGGGTGCAGTCAGTATTTTTTATGGGGAGTATCAGGTTGGCTAAAATCTTGTATTCTACATCATATTTTTGAGCCCCGTCTTAATTGTCTGAAAAAAATTCATACCCCGCTTTGTCATTCAGTGGCTTTTTTAGCTTTTTTATAATTATGGCTATACTGATAGTAAACGAAAAGTTTTAAACCCCGGTAAAATTTCCAAAAAAAAGGCTTTGTGCCTCGTACATTTTTTTTAACGCCATATACCATAAATGTTGTAATAAGCTACCCCTCTCTATAATAAGCCACCTAATCCCAATGTGAAAGCAAAAGAACTAAAATGTAAGGCATATTGTGTCAAAAGTATATTTTTTCAACGGTTCTATCTGTTAGTTGCTATTAAATCTGTTTGGTATCTTGAATTCATGGTGTGTTTCTGTCTTTGGCTATTGACAATCTTTAATTCCCCCCCCCTCTCTAATAAGCTCCCCTCTCTAATAATTCCCCCCTCTGGAAGGTATTCCATTTAATTTTACCTTGATTCGATCCAGAATATCTTGTCGTCCTCTGAAGCTGCTGCATTTATCTTTGCAAAACCACGCATGATGAAGGACCTCTTTACACAGCTGACTCTCTTCTGTATCATTATTGTCGTTTTTTACCAGGCTCTTGTCTATCAATCGTTTGACGTCATTCTCAAACTTCTGACAGAACGTATTCAGGTATTCTTGGTGCATTCTATCCGCGGAATTTATCCCTTCCTTCCATGGTACGTTGAAATGGGTGACATTACTCTGGCCCAGTTTCTGGCATTTAAAATAACCAAGTAGAACGTTTTTGCTTTTGTATAATTATAGAACTTTAACAGTTTGTCCGATTGTCAACTTAAAGATAATCTAGTATAATTTACATATTTTATGCAATCAGAATAAGGTTAACTGGTAACCTGGTATTTAACCCTACGGTTGTTTAGGTTACCATCGCTGTGTTTTTAAAAATTTTGTATTAAGTAGTAAAGAGATACTGCAAATAAGGGGTCTAACAGAAAAAGTTTATAGAGACCGATTTATGTAAAATGGCGCATTAATCATAAGGTTTGAAAGTAAATATTGTAATTACTTATCCTTCAAAAATTATTAGGAATTCATAATATCAAGGTTGTATGTAGCTTAACATTGTGAACGTGTAATCTGATTCTTTATATCAAATGTTTTCCCAGAATCAGAATTAAGTGTATAAATTTAAATGTGAGTGCTTGAATCGCTTTGCAGGATGATTATTTTCCTACTGTTCAAAGCCTACATTCTCACTTTGTTGCCACTAACTGCACTTACGGCATGTCTATCTTTTTCAATCATGCATAAAAAAGTTGCAAGTCCTTCGTGGCTGGGCAAAGTTAGACGTCTTTGCTTCAGAGTACCCACAGAAACCTTGAAATTTTTTCGGACCAATTTTGATGCAAGATTCTGCTGACTGATCAAACATTAACTATGTTCAGCAACCACTTTATTCTTAAAAGTTACGGTTAGCCATGAGTTAGCTATCGACCAAAATGTTGCAGGCTAGTAAAAATCTTGGTTTTTGCATAAAAACAAGGAGTTTTCTAGAGAATCTTCAATCATTCCTTGAAGAGTTCCTCTTCCAGGCAACCGATTCTCAGCACTTACTTCTAGCACACGATTTCTTTTCAGGTTATCAAGCAACTTCTGAGCTTCTTCGTCTGGTTCTCCTGGTTTCTTGACATCAATGTACAACCCAGCTTTACTGTCACCCAGATTGACGTCAATGTCTTCGATGTGACGAATGTAACAAAGAGACTGGGCACAAGGGTTTTGCGAGTTAAGAATGCCGTTGTGAATTTCCTGCTCGGTCACTAAAATGGAAAACTTTAATTTATAACTGAACTCTTGTGAGTAGAAATCTTTATCAGCCATACCGAAAAGACGGCGGTTGCACATTTTACCACGATGCATTGCAAACCTCACAGGTCTCAGAGAAGGAAACAGTTGGTAAAACTCTTCCTTGCACTAACAACACTGTGTGGTTTACAGATTTGCACTATCCGTTTTATGCGCAATTCTAGATTTTTTGTGCACTAGGAATTGTGGATATACGTACAGGTCGCATACTTTTCGCTGCGGTCAATAAAGTAAAAGTAAAGCAAAGTGGTGCATTTATATAGCGCCCTTTCCATATGAATGCTCAAAGGCGCTTTACAATGATCTTTTTACCCCCAGCGGACCGGAAGCATATATTGGCGCCTCAGGCAGCCGCTTCAAAGCAGTCCATGTATGTTGGTACTCATTTTACCGACCCCGGAAGGATGGAAAGCTGAGTGACCTTTAGCGGGAAAGAAGATCACCCAAATATTCAACCCTCGACCAGGCCGGGGATCGAACCGGTGACCTTAGGATAGGGAGGCAGAGATCTTACCACTGCGCCAACCCCTCCGCAATAAGGATATGTAATAATCTTCAATTTATAATATTTTACTTTCACGCGATATCAACCGACCAAATACTAATCAACCAACAATCGCTTTCTTCTATTTAGTGTTTGATTTTTTGTGTCTACCAAGATAGTGACTTACCAGACATGAAAAACTTGTGAACTTCGTTGATGTCCAAGCGACCAGTTTTCCCAGCAATCTTAGCAGCTTCTTTCAGAAGATGCTGGATGGACTCAAACGTTGTCCACCATTCCCCTCGTTGTTGCCTTTGGATCTCCCTTGATTCATCGCTGTAGTTGTTAAAGTACTTGAACTTAACTGTGATTGGTTGAAGAACATATTCCGGCGGCATTGCATTGGTATCCTAAAGAAAAAGGTTCACCTAAGTTAGTGCGTGCTATCTGTGAGTTTGTTTTGTCAGCCAGCTGCTTGCAAAGTTCGATATGAGCCTTACAACTTCTAAGGGTTGAACAAAGGGCTCTTCTCCGGGGAGAGGGCAGGCTGAACTTTGGAAGTCTTGCAAAAGAGGCTGTAATCAAAGCTTGCTTGATAGACTGTTGAAGGAATTTTTTTCTTAATTCCATTGTCAAATCAAAGGAAAATGAGAACAGGAAAGTATCGCTTACGGGGAAAGACTAAATTCACAGGAGTCCAGCTTCAAGATAGCGGAAAAAATCGGTTGAGCCTCCTAAACTTGAGAGACCGCGTGGGCTGTTTCGACAGCTAAAGGCTTGGGTGTAAGCTTAATATTTAATTTATGCCAAGTTAAAACATTTTGAGTTTTAACGGCCGTGTCGGCTTGCAGTCCGGTCAACAAAAAGTAAGATCGCTATCAATACGTTATGCAGAGCTACACAACTTCGATATATAAAACAAAATCCGCCACATTTTGTTTAAAAAACGGTTGAGAAGGATGAAAACAAAGTTGTTTTCATGGGTCCTTCATCTTGCTTGACCACAGGCGGTCAATCCAAAAAGTTCGAAATGAGTGATGTCATTAATTCGAATTACACTCCCAACGGTCGCCCTAAATCTGAGTCTAAACTGAGTTTAAAAACTGACCAGAATTGTCTTATCTTTTGACAGTATACCGGTCTCCTAAAAATTGAGCAAATAATCAGAAATCTACTAAATTAAATCGGTAAATAAATGGGATACAAAAGGGCCAAAGGTAGAGCGCCCTTCGTCCTCGTACCCTTCACACTCTAGGCCGAACATCAAGAACACTGAATCTTGTGCTCGATCGCCGCGATCGTATTTTTAATGACTTGAAGCAAGGCCTTTGTCGAGGACTTTATTTACGAAATATGTAGACATTCCCCAAGTTTTCCAAGCAGAACCTCGTTATTTTGTAGTCGTTTAAACTCAAAATGTTTCTGGAAAATTCATACTTGGCACAAGTTAAATATTAAACTTACATCCAAGCCTTCAGCAGTCGAAACAACCCACGCGGTCTCTCCAGCTTAGAAGACTGAGTCAAATAAGTCCGCCATCTTGAAGCTGGACTCCTGTGAATTTAGTCTTTCCAGTCGTGTACCCATGGTACCATATACCACGTGATAGGTACCGCGAACGCACTTGATAAGTAACATGTACTCACGCAATAGGTACCGTATACGCACGTGATAAGGACTGTGTACGCACATAATAGATACCGTGTACGTACGTGATATGTACCATATGCGCACGTGATAGGTACCATATGCGCACGTGATAGGTACCACGTATGCACGTGCTGCCTTTTTGTGTAAGTTTCTTTCGAAGAAGCACAGCGCGTGTGATTGCTTCGATACTCTAAGTTACTCAATATTATTTTCTATTGTGCTTTGTCATTTAAAGTGTAACGTACTGTCTGGTTAAATTACTTTTTTGCTTCTGTATACTGGAAAATTAAAGATGGCCGAAAATCGTGTCAGATGGAAGCACATTGTTGTTGACCTATGCTCCACCCCGGAGTAAAGGGCAATAACGATGATAGTGATGATGATAGTGATGATGGTGATGGTGATGATAATGATGATGCTGGTGATGATGATGATAATGATGAAGTTCTTCTTTCAGTAACAATAGAAAATATGCTGATAAGCACTCAGAATATCAAACTTGTTCGTCAACAAAATGATATAGAAGATGATTAACGAAATTCTCCCTAACTACCGATACAAATATTGTAGAGATAAGATGTGAGAATTTACCAACTCAACAGTTGGGCACTCTCAGACGTTAAAGGGTAAGCTCAAACCCAGAGCTAGCCCTCCACTAACCTTAAGGAACCATTCAAGCAGTAAATCAATTTCTTCTTTCGTTCCAACTTCTGCTCTCGCAATTTCTAACAGCACCTCAAATTCAGTTGCGTTAATTCTGTATGGAAATGGCCGGTAACCGTACTTGTTCCCCAGTAAACACTGTGTAATAGGAAGTAGAATACAGTAAAATAAAGAAAGGATATTTTTCAGAGTATAGTTTGATAAATACTTTAAGCTTTGATAAAAGGGGGTTGAATCTGATCTAGATAATTTTTTTAATGTTACTAAAAATGTATTAAAAACTTTAAAATCTACTAAATTTTCGATCACTGACTGTGACCTTCGTCAGAGTAAAACTGCATAAAAGTTCTAGTAGACGCATAGCTAAGCACTTTGCTTACAAAAGCTTTGTACATCCGAGCAAATTCTTTCCTCTCGTTGATTGAATTTTTGTCCGCTTCGGAATGCCTGGATTCTAAGAATTTGCGTTGCCTCAAGTTGTTTACAACCTTTTCTTTGATTTCCACACAGTTTGGATGGATTTCCTGAGTTGTCGTGTCTGACACACCTTGGACATACGTTCTCCTGCCTGTAAACCGCCGACTTTCTTGGAGTTTCACAAGTTCTTTTTATGAATTCGGACGGACATCCATTTGTCTCCAAATCACTCAGGACCCTCTGTTTCTCCTTTTTCTTTCCATTTATACTCGACTGCAAATCCGACGCCCGATTCATTAGTGCACTGACCACTGCTCTCTTGTGTTGCGCCGGATTATGTGAGTCAAACACTAATTATTTATTTGTATGTGTTGCCTTGCGGTGTACATCGACCTCTTTATTTCCTTTCGGGCATATCTTGCAGTCATAGCCGAGCCTGTGATGCAAGAAGTGGAAAAGGAAGCACTACAGACTTCCCCTGTCAAACCTAGATGGTGGTGTCGGTATGTTGATGATGCAAATGCGTGCCTTAAGAAGAGCGATACTCAATTTTTTCACAACCATTTGAACTCCATAAATTGGCACGTTCAGTTTACAACTGAAATGCCATCTGTTTCCGATGAGGGCCAAAACATACCATTCCTGGACACTAACTGCAAGATATGCCCGAAAGGAAATATAGAGTTCGATGTACACCGCAAGGCAACACATTTAAATAAATACTAGTTAGAGGTTAAAGTGGGATTTTACGGTATGATATTAACCAAAGGCAAGTGTAAGAGAACTGAAAGGATCCTGTTTGATTGAAACATGCAACTGTTCTATTTATTTATCAAACTGTTCCTATAGTAACACCGACACAGCGTATCACAATTATCACATTTATTTTTCAGAGTATATAGCATTAATTCTTACAACGGCCTAAAAGAAAAAGGATTAGCTAAATGTGTACATATGAAAAGGCATTACGGTCTAACTTAGTCCTACTTTGGGTCCTAGGTTCGCCTTAAGCCCGGGACACGCTAGACGATTTTATACGCCGATCGCAGCGAATTTGATCGCCAGCGAAACGTGGCGTATTTAATCGCTTGTGTCTGACATGCTAGATATGGGCGAATTTATACGCCAGTCGCTGTGATCAGCGAAGTTTGCTAACGCAGTAGGTGACACACTAAACGAATTTGAGCGAATTTTGCCAATCGCACCGATCGACGTATAAAATCGCCTAGTGTATCCCCGGCTTAAGCGTGCCTAAAATCGCCTAAGAGCGCTAAAAAATTTTCCGTCAAAAATGAGTAATTTTCCTAAGATATCGATTGCCCAAGATGCCTAAGATCGCCTAAGATTTCCGTCCAAAATGTTCTTGTTCGTCACACTGCTTCGAGAAGCCCCGAAAAGATGCCTGCTGGGTAAAAATCTAGTTGTCGTTCCAGCAAATCCTATATGAAACTTGCCTGTTTCCTTTTGAGCAATAACGGTTGCACCTGATAACAGCTTCTAATTATAAAAGATTTAAAGGTGCATTTTAAACTTTGTTATAATTCTAGTAAGAGTAACATATGTTTTTCATTTTAACCCATAGTACTAGCCCTTAAATTTATCATCATTGGAATTCAAGTGTTTAAAAGGTAACATACCACAAAATTGGGTCCCGAAGTAAGTCTTTGGCAATTTCTTATTTCGCTCATACAAAGTTCACTTGTTTTGTGGTCAGCGGTCGCTTCATCTCGCACACCCCAGCGCATATCAACAACTTGAAATTCTAAGCCATGCTGCTGACAATAAATACGCAGGCTCGGATAAACGTCTCTCATCAGCCTATTCCTCTCTTCAAAGGTATCTATTAATAGAAACAGTCCGTTGGTTTTATATACAATACCTCAGAATCGGGGGCGAGGTGCTACGTATGTACCTTGATCAGTGGAAGGAAATAAACAAAAAACTTGGTAAATCATCGTTGTCATGTCGATGACTTTATAGCCTATTTAACAAGCGTTTCCGTTTGGTTTCGTCGAGATTTTCTTTTTTGCTGCGCGAAAACTGGGGCGATAGCAAAAACGCGAGGAGGGGGTGAGGGAAATCCGCCCGTTTTTCGCTATCGCCCCAATTTTGGTGCAACCAGAAAACAAAATCTCGCTATGTAGGCTTGAGGTTCTATTTTAAGGAGCGCTGGAGCGGAAGAAAAGAAACTTGAGTGATTTTTTGAGATAGAAACATGTAGAAAAATAAATCAAAAGAAAAAAAATGTAATAAAAAAACTAAACTGTGGTACAATTTGTATTCCCACCGAGGTCAGAGAATTTTTCTCTTTCGTTTGTGTGGCCTTAAGGGGTTCTTTGTTGACGCTGTAGGTCAGCAAAACTTGGATTATACCCCATTCTAGCGGTAAGGCCTCTTTCGATTTTATAAATGTTGTATTTACACATATACATACCACTGCAGACGGGCATCAGTACTCTATGGTTATTTGTAATCCATTGGTTACACAAAGCATACAACACTGCACTTGAAAATATCTCAGCTTGTTCTCAAGAGATGCATACCTACCTGTAAACGTTGAGCTTGTGAAGATTCGAACGATGTTCGATTCTTTACTGGGTAATGTAGAAATGTCGCCCGTGAGCACTTTACGGAACTGGTCAGCGGACATGTTTGAGTACTCTCGCCCTGTGAACTGAAAAAAATTTTTGTGAACATTACAGTTCGTGGAATACTGTGCATAATTGATTTAGGAAACGGTCTTAGTATGAATTGTACCATAGGACATACATCACTAGTGTGTCATTTAACAACTGGAGGCCGTGCGCTCTTTTAGGTACTGGCTCCCTGTAACAACCATAAAGCGTTAAAGTGTCAGGTGGCCAGGCTTTGCAGAAATTATTTACAATTTACATGATTTGGTCGTATTACTGTGCAACTGTATACCGGTCGGATACATTTGAATTTGATCAGGGCACGTGACCATGAATCAACCAATCACAGCGCTCGTTTTATTGAGTGAAAGTCTATGTATATAACAATCATGAGATGTTCACTTCGCCTTCGGCTAATAATTGTTTTAGTAAAATTACTCACGTGATTATCAGAGGGGAAAAAAAGTCCTTAACAAAAATTGTGCAAAGTTTTATTTATTTTCGTCGTCTTTTGCTCAATCGCGCGTACCGACTCTTAAACATCTAATATAATTCGGAGTTTTATCTTTCACTTATATTGGCACAACTGTTATAATGATATTGCATTATTTCGAAAAGTGTAATCCCGAATTTGAGTGAAAGCTTAATGATTTTCGGAATAGTGTTGATCTCTTCAACAAAACGCGAGGTGAGCATGTTAAGAAATTGTTCACATGTCCGCAATAAGCAAACCTGGCGCGAGGTACGTAAATATAGCCCGCATATGATACGTCGGCCTCTATCAGTAAGAGCAGCGGAAACTCTATGATCATTTTACTGATTTTACTGAATATAAATATTCTTGCTTACTAAACATAGATATTCTTGTATGGTAGATTTCCTAAGCTCTAAGGGTGCATGAAATACAACCAAATAATAAATTTTGAAAACAAAGAATTGCAACTGTATCTGCAGTACTTCAAGTCTTTTGAATGCAAAGGACTACACGACGCAAGATTAAATTGACGTTGGATCTCTTGTTTAGAGATGCATGTAACAGACGTTCTTCTCGGTGTGTATGAGTACCAATGGAATAACAACATCGGGGGTATACGTAGAAGCGGAAAATTGTGGTCGAGAACAGAAGAATACTGAATATTTTCCTGATAAATATACCAAATACGGAATACTTGAATAACGATTTTAAAAGAATAAGGAAAATTGAAAAAATAATAGTAGGGAGTGGGACATTACCTCGGGAGAGCAGAGGAATGCGGAGTTTTTAGAGTGAAAACAATCTGCTTCACCCCCGATAGAGCAACATCATTTTTATGAAGGTTTATTGGCAAAATTTTGAGAAGCCAAGAATTTTAAGAATTGTTTCAAGCTGGTATATATTGAACTAGTACAGATAGTGTCTTAAATAATATTTACCTCGCGCCTGTATATATTCTGCTACTATCCGTCTAAATTGCAACGGAATAAGTATTAAATATCACACGAGCGTTTTGTGTTATTTCACGTACAGTTTGATGACAAAATTAATTACCTTCACTAAACACAGATACAAAACAAATGTTCTAAGATCTTCCCTTACAAAGCCTGGTACTAATTGGGGGAGGGGGTGGGGGCTGGGGAGTCAATTGCTGGAAATTATGCAAACTACTTCTTCAGTTAATAAATGATGAGTCTCTTTTAACTTGACAGTTTTGTTTGCAGTGCATCGAGTAATACTAATACCGGATACTATATGAATAACAAGAACAGAAAATCACTGATTCTAGATTTTTTCTGTAAACTGGATTCAAAAGTCAATTGAAGATTTGGCGCTTTTGATGCCCACTGGGTTGGTTATCGTATCAAGTTCATGGTCGACCAAGATTGATTTGCACAGTTTTCCTTTGTCTGGTCGATTCTAGAAAGGATTCCTAAGACTGATATATGTGATATTGCATTAAAAAGATAAAATTAAAACCAAGAATTCTTTAATCGTACGTAGATAACTTACCTGCTAAACTCGATAAACCTTTCGGTTGTTTATCCTGTTCGACTCAAGCCTCAATATCGCTGGTAAATTTGCTTTCAGTCTTGCTATTTACAACAATTCATAACTTTTGCAAGATCAAGTACGAAGATGCGCTGAATTTTCGAATTAGTTAGTCTGTATCAATTGCAGTTAATTGCAGAGAAATGTATTGCAATGTCTGCAGTTGAAAACTAATAAAATCAGCTTCGAGCACACAAGATAAGTGATAAACTCCGCGCTTCCAACCGGCCGGAATTGTTAACAACCGTATGCAAATCTCACGCATCGGCAAGTGTTTGAGAACAAAACAATACAAAGCAACGAGGTGTTGACGCAACAATAGCTTTGACAAAACAGCCTTCTAAAGGCTCCATAAACACGTTTTTATAAAAAAAATCGGCGAGTAAGTACAATAGCGAATTTGGAATTTTTTAAAGGTGAAGTATCGAGTGTTAGCCTTCCCTGAAGTTTAACCTTTTAACTCGATCTTCGGCCACTTTGCAATTGAAAATCATATATCGGTTTTCGTAAAACTTGTAACGAAACACGCCAACAATTAGGTGTGTAAGATGAGAGCTGTCCTTGGCTGTCTGAGAAGTCAAGTATTTGAAATGAAATTGTTTGTGAGCAATCGTCGATAAACCTTACTTCGCTACTCGGCTTTCTATATTTCATGTCCAGATTACCAATGATGCAATAACAACCATGAAGGGGTTCATATTAATCGGAGTGTGGTTAAGGAACAGTTGTCCAACCAGCTAGAGCGCGCCTTAGGAGCAAGAGACCCCCAGTTCGCTCCCCAGTCTGAACGTCTGTTTCAACTTCATTTTGATCAGTATAGCTGTAGCTTTGATAAACCTTAAAATGGAATACTGACAGGGGGAGGGAGAGGGTAAAGGGCGCACCGTACGAGTCGGCTTCCATTAAATCCAGAACTCTTAGAGAGCTGAAGGACCTACAGACGTTAAACAACGGTACCTTTCTTTTCCGCCCAGAGCCTCGGCCTCACATTGACTGTTCTCCGTTTTGGCTCCGGTGATTAAGAGGCGTCGCACAAACAAGCTTATAACTCAGGGAGCTGTACAAGTTAGTTTGTAGATTTGAACAACAATTTGCAAAGTTTAAAACTGCATCGAAAACATGACATAACTAGTCCAACCCATTCTAGAATGAAAGTGCTCCACAAGTTGAAAGCTCAGAAAAAATAATAGGAAGCGAACTCGTAACCCTGATTACCGATCAGATGCTCTACCCACTGAGCTACAGTGACTGGCCGGGGAGCCGAGTCATTGGTTAAATTCTCCTCTATTCCCCGCATGGCATACGTCTCGCAACTGCTCGCTCGATATGTCCAATAATTATCTCCGGTAACCAGAGGGTTGCGGGTTCGATTCCCGTGACTCAGATTTTTTTTCTGAGCATTCAACTTGTGGAGCACTTCTTTCTAACCTTATAGCCAAGTTGCAAATTTCCATATGGAATCGTTTGAGAACCAATCCATTTTGTTCACTTCTAAACTGTTTTTCTCTAAGCAAATAAAAAACGAATGGTTTAACTGAAAGTTTGTTAATGCTATAACAAGCGTATAGAGCGGAGAGAAAACCACTCTGAAGTTTTTACAGTGTTTCGAAACGAGAGCGGAGCATCAAGACTCTTCGGCGGCTAGGAATCGGCAATAACGACTTGTCTTTTTCTTCTTCTTCAAGTTCAACATCGTAGCGATTTGCACTGTCAGCAATATTTGGTTTCTTGGAATGATTCACGTTAATATGTCGAAGTTTGATTATTGGAAAACCCGATGATGATAAATTTACGGTGTCTTCGTTTGTTGATTCCTGATTCTTGGAGATAAAGTTAACCGGTTGAAGTTTGATTATAGGAATGTCTGACTTTGCTGTCTTTACAATATCTTGTTCTTTTTCTTCATGTTTCTTATTCTCGAGGTGGTGTTCTTTACTTTTACTTGGTGCACAAGAGGAAAGAAATGGTTCGCCATCAGATGCGATTGACTTGCGATTCGCTTCCTTATTTTTCTCTTTTGTCGACATGTCAAACCCTTCGTTAGTGCGCTCAAACTCATTTAAACAAGGGACCTTTTGGGTGCACTTTAGGGCCTCATATCGAGGGGTCTCCCTTGTGCATTTAAGTGACTCATGTCTTGTCACCTTTTCACTCGGCTCATAGTTCTCCTTTTCTTTCGCGGAATAAACACTTGCTGGCCGCCGGGTACTAGTGCTGCTTCTCTCATCAGATTCTTGAGACGGCAGTTCAAGCTGTCGTTTTATGATACCGTTTAGCCACCTCAGGCTACACTCTGTCGGTTTAGCGATAGCTTGCCTCAATTTTGGCCGCTGAAATTCTCGCATTTGTATCTCGCTTATACCCTTTTGTGGGGTTGCTGACAAATTAGCACTTCTCCGCCTGTCCGAATTCGTATACTCAAGGTCAATGTGAATTTCCTTGATCGTCAAGTCGAGGCAGCTATTCTGTTGCGTTAGCGACGGCTGCGCCTCATCTGCGTACTCAACGGTAATGCTATAGACGGGGCCGCCGTTATTCTTGCGACGTTTTCGCCAGATTATAAACGCGAATACCAGTATTATCAACAGGATGCTAGGAATCAACGCAATCGCAAGCAACATTGGTAGTCTTGAAGTTTGTTGAACGGCGCTCACCACTGTAGAATCTGTTGACGTCACAGTGTTGTCGCCAAGTGTCCCCCCAGGCACAATAGTGGTTAGTGTTGTCAGGGTAGAAGATGGTACTGGAACTTGCGATCGTACTCTCTTCGGAATTTCTGGCGTCGCTGTTTCCTAGATTAAGAGAAAGGTTGTTGTCAGGAGATGGTTTAAACAGATCTTTTATGTGACGTCTACAAATAATGAAAATAAATAATAGAATGATAATAATTAAAAATGTTAATTGATGACAATGGCAACGAAATGAAACGAAGGTGCCAACGGTTAACAACGGTTAACAACGGTTATTCACTCTCTTTTGGATTACAACAATTTACAAGAACATGAAATAAAAGAAAATATACTGCGGAGTTCGACTTTCCAGAACAGCTAAAAAGGTTAAGTACTATATGTCACATTGAATTAGTTTGAAATATTTGTATAGTTATTCGCACGACTTCGAGTTCTATTTCAAAATTGAACGAGAAAATCGTGTGATTACTTTTTAATGATATACACAACAAAATTAAAGGTCAAGTATAGAAAAAGTTTTTAATCGGTATAAAAGGAACCAGCATCGAAGTATTAACAGGAATAATAGTAGTCGAGGTTGAAGTCATAATCTTAGTCGTCATTGCAACCATAGTCGAAGTTGTAATCGTAATCGTAATAGTATTTGTAATCGTGTTCACGGTAGTCGGAGTCGTCGCAGTCGTAGTCGTCGTAAAAGTTGAATTCGTAGTAGTTATAATCATAGTCATTATTGTAATCGTAGTAGTCGTAGTAGTCGTAGTAATCGTAGTCGTGTAGTAGTCGCAGTCGTCCGAGTCGTATTCCAAATCGTCTTAGTGGAAATCAAAGCCGTAATTGTAATAGTCGTAGTAATCGTAGTCGCAGTCGTACTCCAAGTCGTAGTCGTGGTCGAAGTCGTAGTCTTAGTTGTATTGTAGTCGAAGTTGTAGTCATAGATGTAGTCGTAGTCGTAGATAAAATTGCACTGAATTAACTCTTTTTGCACTGTGTTGACGAAAGAAAGCACTGCTCTTGACCAATCAGAATCGAGAAATTTTGTTGTGTATATTACCAAGTCGGAAACATGCACATAACTGGTACAACTCAAGCACAACACAGAATCCAAATATCTGGTTAACAAATATTAAGGGTTCATTGACGACTATTTCTTCTTTTTTTATTTTGGACGACAGACAAAATCGATTTTGTCTGTCGCCCAAATGAGAAGAAAAAGACGTTAACCCTTTCACTACCAAGACCTAATTTGCATATCATCCTCTTATTACCAAGGCTAATTTGCATATTCAGCTGGAA
>JAOBRD020953324.1:1866-12203 GCA_027575215.2 Hydrozoanthus sils
ACTTTTTTATTAGTTGCTACTGCTAACACAGAGAAATAAATTATCTGTAATTTTTGTTGTACCTTCAACAGGATATTCCTTGATCCTATTGGCAAGAAAAGGTTTGCAAGTCATTTTACGAGGGTACGTACACAAAATCTAATTACTGTATAAGGTTTAATTCCAGTGTGTGGAATGATTTCGAGTACAGAGCCCTTTTCAATTGACCATTTCCTTTCTTAGTGAGACAATTTGTAAGTTTTTCAGTTCTAATTATTCCTTTACTTGTCTATGACATGGTTTGCACTAATCCTGGAATTCCTGTAAACCTCCTGGAATTTTGAAATTTCCTTCCGGGGCCCTAGAATTGCCCTTGAAAAACATAATTTCCCTAGCTGTACTCTTGCGTCTTGCCCGCAGTTGTTCATTTTGTGTATTTAGACTAAATTTCAGTAAGTTTTTTTTTTTGGATTTAGGTTAGTTTTTGTGTAATCAAATTTCCTCATGCTACTTGTAAATGCTTCAGAATGAGAGAATTGATGAATATACTTGTCCTTGTAGCTGTGGTAGAGTTGAAGTCGATATTGTTTTGTTTTGTTTTGTTTTGACGCAAGAGAAATAGGGGTCGAGTCCCGGAAAAATTATTTTGCTACCCTGGAAAACTCCTGGATTTTTTATTACACCTTGCTGTCAACATATTACTGAGTACAACGAAGTTTTCATCTATAAGAGATTTCAAACCAAAAAAGTTTATTCTAGACATAAATCTTAGGAGACGGTAGGCCTATAGGTGTTGGGTAAAAATCACTTTCGAAAGTTTCAAGTAGAGAACTACTGTTCAGATGCCATTTGACACATCACATTAGCCATTTTCACATTAGAGGACCAACAAGTCATGTCATCAGATCACAAGTCGTCTGACGATTTGTGCGTCTTAGTACGAAAAATCCTCTTGTTTTGGCAGTCATAAATTCACAACAGACATACCACTGACGTACAAACAGATTAATGTTAGTTCAAAGGACCTTGTACTGATATTTGTAGATTTCTTTGACACACGGACAACTTGTTTGACTGTTTGTTCGACAGATGTGAGTTTAAGACAGCCTTCATTTGACCCACTTTCACACTTGGACGATTTGTTTAACTAAGACGATTTGTTAGTCTGGACTTTCACTAGTACGAAAACAGCTATTCTACAATGTGTTGGGAATCTAGCTCTTTCGTCAAAAATAAGCCGTATAGACAAACTAATCTTAGGTAGATCTAGGACACTTGAACATTAAATCAACCATAGGCAATGCCAGCCTTTAAACCGAAAGGAGACTTAACGTGTAACATTGCCATATTATAAAAATGGGTTGCCAAACACCACATTGTTGAATATTAACAATAGAAGTTAAAATAATTTTGTAGTCTTGTTGGGAATCTAACCTTAATCGTTCTGTTTCCTTCTAGAATTACCAGCAGATTCAGAAAGATTTCATTGGGGATGATCACGAACATTTTGTCTCAGTGAGTATTTCGCTTCCACTGAATATGTGATAAGTATATTATTATGTGCGAAGTTAGGACAAACAACTTACAAAGAGTGAGGCTGTTACAGGTAAACCTCAAACTGGGGCCTTGATGTACTAATAACAGAGTGAGAGCAAGGTCATTATGTCAAGGCCAAAATCTGAGGTTTCCTTGTCATAAACAAACGGACGAAGTTAATGGAGAACTGAAGTCAAGAAATGATGTGGCTAACTTGAAAATAGAAATTATTTTAAGTGTAATTATTAAGCTCCTTTTTCCCACTAATGGGTTTTCAATGAGTTTTCTTATAAGCCATCGCAGGTGCCAAGGACCATGTCAGCGGTTGTTTATGTCGTTAGTGGTGGGGAGAATGTTTACAATATTCCAAGTTTTCTGTATACAACTCGAAGAAGATGCCCAAGGTTTGTGTCTTTTATTCAAAACAATGGATGAAGTTCAGCTCTTAGGGTTCGCCTTACCTAGTTGAATGTGCCTTACCTAATGATCTCCACCACTGACACATAAACAAACGCTGCTGACAGGCGTTTTTGGGCTGTAAATACAAGAAATGAAAAGCCAGCTTAAGCTGGTCATTTTTGCTGTGAATATTATGGTTTCTCAAAAGGAAAAAAACTTAATATTTCTATTTTTAAAATGTTATAGTTGTGAAAAAAAATGTGTTTGTCGTTTTTACTTAAGTTTTCCTTTAATAGTTCATTTGCGAGTAGTAACTGTAGAGTTAATAAAGTGCTGCCAAATACATTTTGGGCTTTTTCCTTTTATTGCAATGAAACCCAAGCTTCTCTGGTTTTCAGACTCCTGCAAAATTCTAATCGATGCAAAAGAATTAACAATTTTGTGGAAGGCTCATAACATGAAGCGCGCCGATATAACATGGAAAACTTCCAGTTTTTTTGGCCCCAAATCGTCACTTAGGTTTAACACCAACCCCATCATGTATACAGTAGACCTATTTCGATGGTCAATCACGCGATCTGAATTGGGTAAGCAAAGATGCGTTATACAGTATTGATTTAGGAGGAAGATTATTTTGACAAAATATTGCCTTTTTTTCCTCAAATGAAACCGAAAAACACTTTTAAAGCTTTTAGTTAACTTTCTTTTTACCTGAGGCGTTATATATTTCATTTTTTTACCTTTTGCAATTTTTTGTCCTTCAGTAAAACTATGAAAGCAAAAATCGTGAAGCAGAAGTAATGGATCTTTGTGCATCATATTACGTCTCTGTGTTTTGTTTACCCAACTCAGAGCCACGTGACAGGCTGACATAAACAATAGCTTCACACCATAAAGTTGAATCTTATTTTTTTTGTTATGTCGTCTTACCGACAGTGGTATTGTTAATTGTAAACTGTTGTGTTTTTTCCTCAGGTTACGTCTCTTTCAGTGCAAATTTTTACTGTACCAACAGTGGTAAGGATTTTTAAAATATTATTTACTCCCACCAAAAAGATGGAAACTGTACAGTTTGTAACATTAGTCATAGTTTTTCCAAACTCGATGCACGTTAAATAGTGTGTGTATGCATAGTTTAATCTTTTTGTCCATATTTAAAAACCGTGTTTATTTTTTTTGGTTGGAGTTTTTGATGATATACTGGTCGTCATGTCTTTAATCATTCATTTGTTAACTTTCAAAATATATACTGGGTGATAACGTATCGACTTCAATGTGTACGTGGTACTAAGAACCTGTGCAGAAACTTAATAGGTTCTTTCTGCCTTTCCGTCACTGTAAATAAAAGTCTCTCGTTAAAATGTAACCGAAATTTAAACCATTTGGTTCAATTAACACAATCTAATTTTGGAAGAAATGTTAAACATAATTAGATACCACGTTATTTTATTGGAGGAGTAGTATAACTATTACTTAAACAGTTAATTTGTATCTAATGATATTGAGGAGTCCAATCTTAAGGAAGTCAAAGAGTACTTTTGTTTTCTGTTAGTTTTCCTAAGTGGATCATACAATTCTGCCGTATAGTTATTCGTTCTAAACGCCATCAAAATCGGTAGTGTTAATTTACTTTATTCAAACATGATAAGTACCCGTATTTGGAAACTTGATGTATGTTCATTTGAACATGATCGTTTACATAGTGCATAAATTGGAATGCTTTCATCTTTTATCTTCAGGCGCGAATGCTAATCGTGGAGGAAAGTGTTTTAGAAGTTATTTTGTCTGCCTTTATCAATGAGCTTCAACCGGTGATTAATGGTGAGTTCCTTGACTACTCTCCTTATGAGACTTTAAGGAATCTAGTAAGAACATCACAGAATCTTCATGATGATCGTTTACATAGTCCATAAATTGAGAATTTTCTTGAGGTCTTTTGATGACTTTCACGAAGATCCTCTTGAGGATTCTCTTGGGGTCTTTTGAAGAGTTTCAAGAAGATCCTTCTTGAGGTCTTTTGATGACCTTCGTGATGATTCTCTTGAGTATTCCCTTAAGGTCTTTTGATGAGATTCGTGATGATCCTTTTGGGATTCTCTTAAGGTCTTTTGATTACCATCATGATGATTCTCTTGAGTATTCTCTTAAGGTCTTTTGACGAGCTTCGTGAAGATCCTCTTGAGAATTCTCTTAAGGTCTTTTGATGAGCTTTATGAAGATCCACTCGAGGATTCTCTTGAGTCTTCGTGAAGATCCTCTTGAGGATTCTCTTGAGATCTTTTGATGATCTCCATGAAGATCCTCTTGACGATTCTCTTCAGGTCTTTTGATGACCTTCATGAAGATCCTCTTGAGGTATCTCTTCAGGTCTTTTATTATGATCTTCATGAAGATCCTCTTGAGGATTCTCTTGAGGTCTTTCTTTAGGACCTTCACAAAGATCCTTTGAGGATCTCTCTTGAGGAGGTCCTTCATCAAGACCCACCTAAGGATACTCTTGAAGATTTTGGTGAACAAAGTGAGGATCTTTCTGAGGGTCCTCTGAAAAACTACTTCCTGCTTTGATGGTGGTATACCTTTGTTCGTGTATGGTGGGAGTGGAAAATACAACAAACAAACCAAATATGGGAAGCAGGTACTCGGGTTTTGTCTGGGCTTTGTTTTGATGATTTAGATTGATAGAACTTTTTGTTTAAGTGTCATCGTCTGTTGCATTGACAAAATATAAGTGTAAAAAAAATTGAATTTGAACAGAAATATTAAAGAATTAAATAAAAAGCGCCTTCTTCTTAAATTGTCTCAGCTGTTATCGCACTGTAAGATTTTGCAAACTCTTATATGTTATACTCTTCCCAAAGAACTAACAAATTTCTTACAAGTACTATATAACCAGGTAGAATGCTTCAGTCTAATTGGCTGCTGAGCGGGCATTACAAACATTTTCTCTTTTTTATCGCTCAAATATATCTCAAATATAAGTCGCTCAGTCTTTTTGGAAAACTTCAGACTTTTGGTTCGCACGTCAGTGCTTCAGTCAGAGTTTTCCCATAAAAAAAACACGCTATCGGTTAATAAGTGTTACGTTTCGAATGTGACAGTTGAAATGGATGATATCATGATAATTTTGTTTTCTAGAGCAACGAGGAACATTGGAGTTTCAGCGCTACAGTGTTCCATTCAGGAGGGCGCAGTACATGCTGATAGACCTAAGGTAGTCAAGTCAAAAGCTGCATCATTTTGTAATGGTGTTTCTTTGAGATCTTTGCAAAGGCAATGTTAATCTTTATTACTTCTCCTTACGTAACATACAAAATAACATGATTTAGAAAACAGAAACTGATTAAACAAAGCAAGCCAATGAAGAGGAAAAGGAATATCTCTTTAAAGGATGGGGTGTCAGGATGGCTGAGTGGTTAGCACTCATGCCTCCCACCTTAGTGGACCTTGGATCGAATCCTGGGTCTGCGTATGGGCTAAGATTTGTCAATTTTCTTCTGACTCCGAGGGTTTTTCTCTGGGTTTTCCGGTTTTCCTCCCTCCACAAAATCAATTTTCATACCAAGATCTGTGCCGTCAAGCAATTAAACATAAGCCACTGGCTTTGGGAAATGGGCAACCACTCCCTGCGTAACGACGATAAATAAAGTTAGTTTTGTTTAGTTTAGTTTAGTTTAGTTTTAGACAACATGAAAAGTATTGCTCCTTACTACTTAATTACTTTATTCGACAAAGCAAAAATGAGAGAATATACATTTTGTCGTATGTGACTGAGAGGGTTATAATTAAACAACATTTTTTGCTGTTTTTGAACCAGATATATTTTTTCTCATAACCATTTACCTTTAGTGTATGGCTGAGAAGTTTTATGTGCTGTGATTGGTCAGTTTTTTATTTACTGTATCGACCTCGCACTCAGTTAAAAAGAGGTAAATATGTTTTTTTCTTCTTTTTGAACCAGGTATATTCTTCTGCACAAACCTTCACCTGCAGAATGGACGGAAAATCTTCGAGAGAAGTTTATCCGTTTTCTTCAGGAGTTCTTAAAGTTCTTAAGCATGATGCAGGTAGATTTTTGTCGTTAATGTGTGAATTTTTTTAGTTAAGTTTGTTTTGGTTCTAAAAGCTTTGGCTCTTGACTCACGACCTTGTTTTGAATTTTTGTTTTACAGTGATATCCTCTAGTTTTGAATTTTGTAAAATAACTTAAATAATCATAAGTTAGAATATATACGGTAGTATAACAAATACCGTTTGAATAAGAGTCAACATAATGTGCTTAAAGAGATTATAAAGCCTTCTCGTTGTTAGGAAATCCTGTAAACATTTCACAAATATTCAATCCTCATAAAAGCAAGATACAAAATGTTTTGCTCTATATATAAGGTCAGTCAACCATTACAAAAAAGATGACAGCTGTAAATTTTACCACAATGCACTGCAAACCTTACACCACTAAAAGAAAGAGACATATAAACTTATGCAAGAACCGTGTACGAAATGCCTTATTTTGTCGCAGAATCAATTAAGATCTGACTGGCACTGCAAATTCTGGCTTTGTCCGATCTTTTAATCACGTCTTTCCACTGACATGTTTAATATCTCGCAGTATTCAGCCTTGCATTTTCTCTTTTTACCAAAAGGAACTCGGGGGAAGGTAGCAGTTGGTAAAACTCTTCCTTGTACTAAAAACTCTGTGTGTGTGAAATTCGAGGTTTACACGGTCTCACTATGCATTTTATGAGCAAGATAAATAATTTTATGCGCTAGGCATTGTGGGTAAATGTACAGCTCGTTGTCTATTGCATAATCGTGGGTTGGCTCTTTACCAAAACCTTTTTTATTGCAGAAAACTAGCTGCAGGATAACGTGAATTTGTCACTCTGAACGAAATAATCCTGCAGGGTCACTAGATGCAAGATTACAGTTCAGTAGAGAGGACTTTGTCAGTTTCATTTTGTTTAACTTTAACTTAGATGGTTTTCAGGATGTGCTAACGAGGATAACTGAGATTATGGTTAAACTTGATGTTGTTGTCCCGTATCAAAGGGAATGGATGCAACAACTCGAAGGACTTGTCGTCATATAGAGACAGAGCCAGACTGGGAACAAGCATTCCAATTACAAAACCGACTCAACCCAATCCTGAGTCTCATAACTGAATGGTGCACAACTGACGTGAGTAGCCGTGGTTTTACTTAAATCATTTCCAGTCCTTAATGGATAACAACAACTTTACTTGACCCATAATTAGAATTACAAGAGTACAGACGAGCAATTAGATAAATAAATTAGTTAGGGTGCAGGGTGTCCAAAAAACCATAAGGGCTTGTCAAGGTTGGAAGTTACTAAGGTGCGTTCGTTTGGGCCTATTCCAGAATAGGAATACATGCAATGAAAACTTTACCCAGTTCTTGTGGCTGTTTTTTCTGTGAAGTTACAAATAAAACAATTGTCAGTGACAAAACTCTTTTGAATTTTGAATTTGAAATAGATATTTCATCGCCCTGACAATCTGGAAGAAATTTCAAAATTCTATTCTTAATCCGGACTATTTGGAATAGGCCCAAACGAACGTACCCTAAGTTCCTTCTTGATTGATGTTTGGTCTTTCCGCTAAAAAACAGCCGCTACGCAGGCTACTTGAAGGATAGAACAAATAGGAAACAGAGAAGATAGAGAGTTTGCTTTTAAAGGGTAAATGAAGATTTATTTTAGTTGTAAAATCAAAATTGAGTTTTTCACGTTGTAGTTTTGAAGAGAACGGCTGCAGGTGGCCCGTGCTGTGCGTTTTAGTGTAAAGCTATTGTATTCACTATTCTTCCCTTCCATCGTCGTCGGCGTCTTTGTTCTCGTTTCTTTAGGTGTCTAATGACTCTTATTGGAAGCATAGCATTTTGTTTTTACGAACATGTGCTTTTACTTTAAGTGTAAAAAAAAACCTCGCTCTAAATATCGTGTAGTACTAGTTTGCACTGCCTGACACAACTCCCATGTAAATCAAATATCTTTGCCGACCACAAACCTTACTGTAAATGCACGTAATTTCAGCTGTCAATCTACACAACCTCCGTACTAGAGGCAATCAAGACACTACAAGAAGTGAGAAAGAAACGAAAAGAAGAAGTTGTCATGAGAAACCAAGAAGGTAATAGCAAGTTAGATTGTCCACTCAAAATTTTTTTAGAGACAGTTAAGGAAATACTTTGGAATCTCGTACCTTTCTTCCTTTCAATTCTTATGACTGGTTCTTCCAAATTTAACAGTTGCAAAATTATATTGCAGACTTCAGGCAGTGTAGTTGTTGAAGTGTTTCTTTGTATGGACTACAGATTTCGTTTTGTAGTCTATCTCTTGCGACAAAAAGATATCCATACTCTATAGTTGCTTGTTTTCATTCCACTTATTACTCATTATCTTAATAGTTTTCCCAACTGCTTTCTTAATTTGTTCAAAGAGATGTGTGTAAAGAAAGAAAGAACAACCCAGAACTTTATTAGAAGAACTATTTTAGTTTTCTTTTCAGTTTGTTATTTGTTATAGGTTTACTGTTGATGGCAATATTATTTGTAAACCTAGAGAAAGATCTGTATTTTTCTTGAAAACGGCCTTGTTCTAAGTGCTGAAGAAACTACTTGGGATGTGTGTTAGTCTTCCAATATTTGTTTCATCTGGCAAGCTAGATTTTAGAGGTCTACCATACCTCTCCCTTGTTAGACTCGCCTTGATAATATTCTTCCTGACCAACTTTGCAATATACTAAACTATCTTGTATTTTCTTCGTTTGTGTCCTAGTGTTTGGTGTTCAGTACAGGCAAATTCACTATGATGTTTCATCTAAACCAGTCTCGATCCATTTGCCTGTGTCGAGATTTCTCTCAGGTAAAGAATGATAATTTGTTTGTTGCTTCTCCTTAGAACGAGCAAGAATCTTTTCAGGCTATTAACGTGAAAGTGTGATGAATACTGAACCGTTAACAACCTGTCGTTTCCAGGCCTAGGCATAATTTCATTATGCATTCGACCTGAATCACCAGCTTTATCTTCTACATTGGTGCCGCAAGGAATTGTGGGGTTGAAACTGTCTGGTCGATGACGAAGAAAAACAGGTTGATTGGTGAAAGATGTAGCATCTTTTCACGAATGTGATAAGGTTTGGTTTTGTTTGAGATTTTTTTTACTCAACGAGCTTGAGGGAAAAGAGGACTCTGGTTTCCCTTCAAGGTCTCTTACCTTGAGCCTATCTGAAAAGACGGGAAGGTCAAGTGTTACAGCAAAAACAGCAACTTATCCTCAGCTATTTCAAGACTGAGTGAACGTCTGGCTGAGAGTTGAACCCGGACCACCAGCACGGCAAGCTGATACCTTAGAACTGGGTAACTAACCAATCGGGTAGAAAAAGGTTCATAAGACTCTTTGGATATGTTTACCTACCTGTGGTAAGCCCTGTCAAAGATTCAATCTGTTTTGCTTCCTCGTCGACCAGACAAAGTTTTGATCCCACAATTCCTTGCGGCACCTATCTCGGGCACATGTTCCAGAGTCAGGACTCAGGTCTATTTCTTGCTCGATCGAGGTGAGGAAAAGAAGAAGAAATCTTAAAATATAAAATGCATTTTATTTTGTTTTTGAAAATGATCACCGCTGTTGAATCAATTACTTTACATCCCAGGTTAATGGAACAACAGGTAGCCCAGTGTACGCTCTTAGAGCGTCTAGTTTTAATTAAACTTAACCATTTGGGTTTGACAAACATCATGCTCTGCTGAATACTCTGGAGTCCTTTATAATAGTATATTTTCGATTATTAGTTTTGAGGAAAAAAATCCACTCTCTACAGCTTAATTCAGGACTGTATGATCATTAACTTTTGACATTTTCCACTCTTGTTATGTTTGTCTACTACTTTATTCTAACAAACTAAATTGCTTTAATTTTCAATTTTTACAGTCTTATCTTTGTGGGTATGCCTGACACTTGCACAATGCAAAAGACAACTTTTTTTGTAATAGTAGCAGACAATTTTTTGTTTGACCTTTCCCTATTGATACCGATATATTCTAATTTTTTTGAGATTTACCACTCTAAATTATAATTTTGCCCTGTACTTTTTTTGTGTTTGGAAGTTTTCCCACCCTTTTCCATTATTCCGCTCTGTATCAGGACCTCAAACCATTTGTTGAGTTGATCTTTGCTTGCATTATAGGTTTACTTTTGGCTTGTGATCAGTATAATTTATCATTCGCTGATCTGCTTGGTCCTGAAAGTGAAGTAAGTATGTTGGTGGTAGGACATCAGTCTTCAGGGCTTAAGTTTTCACTTCGTCTTGTATAATGGAAAGCGATTTTTTGATATTTTACTTTCCATATCCAAAACGTGTGCCCCAAAAAACTTGAAAACTTAAAATTTGTTTGCCACCAACAATC
>JAOBRD020953426.1:0-12200 GCA_027575215.2 Hydrozoanthus sils
GCTGAGGGGGTGTACCCCAAAGCCGGTTTAATGAATCAAACATATCAATCATTAAAACAACAATCTACAAGTCTATTGTGCTTTGTTTGCAAAACCGCGTTTTTCGTATAAGTTGACCCAAAGATAAAGAGAAGGAAAATCCATATATAAACCCCTTTATTATTTATCATGAAAATACGTGTGCTTGCTGTAAAGATAAGCAAAAACCGTGACAAACAATTTTTTTTCTTAAAAACAATTTTCAGCCTTTTAATCATTTTTGCAATTTGCTTATATTTCTTAACTCCTAGCTATTTTCGTTTATGTATCTTATTTATCCTGGAGTTAATTGTGCAGCTTGTTCGTGTGTTATTTCTAGTTCTTGTACACTGTTATGCACGGCTTGCCATTGTTTCTTGCTTAGCGATATGCAAACTGCATCAGTGGTGTGTTAATTATTTAAAAGTTCAACACAACTGACCACGTTTTTGTTAGAATTGCGTCTCTCTGTGTGTGCACCTTGATGAGTGTACGTAAAGATAAACAGGTTTGTTCCCGTTGGTAGAAAACACACTTTTGCAGCCGTTAGCTTTAAATGTCACATTTTTAGGCGAAAAGCTAAGAAGTATCTTAGAATGTTTGGGAATGAAAAGACTTGCTAGCTGGAAATAGCGGCTAGACAGAGTCCTGCTTAAAGCTTCTTAAGTGTCAGCCACTTCCTAGCTTCAAAATCAGCATCTTAAGTATAATAAATGCTTTCACATACAAGGGTATGTTAAAGAGGAATACTACTGCCATTGGTAGAACAATTTTTCTTGTAACGCAAATTCTGAACGACCTTCGGGGAGTAATGCCACGTAGTACTACTTTGTTAGCTTGTTCGACAGACCTAAATTATGTTTCGATATTAAGAAGCTTGCGTTTGCATCTTGCATTGCTTTTCATTGTACTTTTATATGCTAACAAAGAAACAAAACTACCAAACAAAAACAACAGCCAATATAATTTTCGTTCAAACTAAAAAACGAAAAACCATCAGTACGTTGTACCAATAACTGAAACACACAAAAATTTCACAATCAAAAACTATTTGTAAATCAATGAGTACAAAACTTACCCGGCGCTTCGGCTGGGCGGGTTGAAAGGCCTGCGCTTTGATGTGCGAATAAAAGCAGTCAATTATAATAATTATCAATTTTATAGCCAAGGAACATATTTTTTTTCAGAAGCAGAAAACTGAAGCGCATAATTCTTATTGCTATAAATTGTAAATGTTCAACTCTTAACCATTTCAAACTTAGATTTAATTTCTATAGATTCCTGGTTGGGTCTACCAGCCGGCGATTAAACGTTTAATTTGTTCATAAACAACATCGAGTACTCGTACTTTTAGAATAAAAACATTTTTGTTATTTAATTCTTGTGATTAAAGTTCTAACAACAGTAAGATAAAGCGTAAACAAAGGCAAAATCTTGTAAGAGTTGGAGGAGACCTGTACATACATTACTAATAATATGTATTTTCTTATATGCTAAAAAAAGCTAGTTTTTTTAGAAAACAGCTCAGTGCGTTGGATGTTAAGGGAAGCCTAACATATCGGTTTTGCCCACATGAAACGTCATTTTTAAGTTTGGGGGTGGGGGTGGGGGTAGTAACGTTTCTCTGTGACACGTCTTGGGAAAATTCGATATTCGACACATTCAGGACTTTTTGGAAACATCTTGGAAAGGATATAAAATAACTTTTGCCTTATGTCCATCGGTCAGATCCTTATGTTTTTCAATAAATTTATGTTGTTTCTAGAATAGTCTGGGATCAAATTAGAGACTGTGCAGATTGCTTTGTATTCACTCAGTATCGAGTATTCTTCATAGCGAGCAAAGAAATCGTATATCAAACTTTGGGTTGGCAAAATCATCCAAGCACGCAATAAGCTTAACAAAGCACTCCCTCCGTTAGAAAGACAAAGCCGTCCGAGATCAACAGTCCGTGACTGAACTGACGAGCGCGAGATTCAAAAGTCTTCGCAAGCGACAAAACTATAAAATATAACCCGGGGGAGGGTGGTAAGGTAAGAGTAAGTAGGTTCGTCAAGTTCACCGTTGTTCATGACTACGAGCTTCCGCGAGCGCAGAGCCACTATCACGGCCTGTCACTTTTGGCTTAGGCCCAAAAATATTCTGAAATGAGAATGGCTCACTGAACAATAACACCTAAAAGTTCAGACCAGAACAATAGGAAAAGCTTGATATGGCACAATATAATGTTTCAGTATAGAATCGTTGATGTCGAACATCCAAAACCATTTCTGTGCGTTTCAGGTCATACTCTCTTCTTTAACAAACTACCCAAACGAAAGTAGCATAAAAATAAGTTGATTTTGCGTCTGTTAAGCTTGTTGATTTATACATGTAGAAAGTTGAAATGCGATGTATAAACAGAGCTATTTTTGAAAAATTTCGCCGCGTCTCTGAATCATGTCCGATAAGACTTTTGTGAAGAAAAAAACATTCGTTTCTCTTGAGCTCGCGGTCACTGCTGATAAAGCTCTTATGTAACTTTTTTTTCTCCAGAACGTGTTATATTTTTTGTTGCTTCGGTTATAAGCTATACGATTACTGTTTTTTAAAAAAAATTTGTTATTGATCAACAGAAGTTTGAGCGGAATCAAATCGTTATCGTAGCATTTAATGATATACTGACTTTGATGGAAACTTCATCGAAGACATCTTAAATGATGTCCAAGGATGTATTCCAAGGCCTGATATCCTTAAAGACCTTTCCGAAGTTTTCAGAGCACAAAAATTTCGATAAACATTTTTGACGGTTTTTTTTTTTTGGGGGGGGGTCTCGAGAGGAACGTAAAATTGACGTTTCTTGTGGGCAAAATCGATATGCGAAGCTTCCCTAAATACAAAATAGCTAACTTGTGATCAACTATTAAAGTTGAAAATTTTAAATTATCGGCCTCAATAGCTAACAGCACCTTAAAACAATATAAAAACTTCCATCAGAACAATTTTAAAACAGTTTCAACTTTTGAATAGATCGCAATTTAGCTTTTGGGTTATCTGTGTCTTAGATCTGTAGTTGCTTTCTTTTGTGCGTTTCATTCAAACTGCAGTCAAGAGATTACGTATGTGAGCAGATATACAGGTTTGTTCCCTTAGTCCCAGGGAGGCAGACTTGAAAACTCTTCTCCATGCAGGGATTTGGCAAACAGGGATCAGCTGCAAGCACATTTGAAAGGTAATATGTTACGGTAAATTTTGAATGAAAGACATCAGATTACACCGGAGCACATGCGTGAGAACTCGAGTTTGAAAACGTGAACAGCAATAAAATGTCTTCCGTCTTGTCAGTGGTACGTATACATGATAATTACCACAGGTAATCACAGAAGCACACTACTGAGGGAATGATCGATTGCCACGTAATGTACCACGACCGAAGAGCCGAAGTAAAACACACTCGAAAGCTCTTACAAACCATACTTGTTAGAAGTTTATCCATAGAAAGTTAAAACTCAGAGCACTTGAATGAACGACAAGTTTTCTAAGCAAACCTACCTAATAATGTCCGACCGCTCGAAAACACAACTACTTGCAATAGCACAATAGTAGTACATAACTAGCACAATAAACTAATGTTCTAAGAAGATTTTATACTACGACTTACTGAGTTGCACCCTGAAACTCCACAGACGTCCATTATTTACTTCTGCTTCAAGTTGACCCAATACATCAGTCCTGTTGTAGTTCGTGTTACTTCGGAAGAACACATCAAACCATACTCTGACTTTGTGCTCGGGTAGATCACTGAAAAACAAGGTGCAAATGGAAGGAAAGGTTTTTAAGAAGAGGTTGCGATCACGTTAGGTACATGCAGTAACATATATGAAGACATCACGAAGAAACAAGCCGAAAAACCTAAAAGGAATAAAAAAAAATCCAAAAACAACATCAATACTAACAAAAATGACAAGAAGAAGTAACAACAAGAAATAATAACGATAACACTTTTTCATCGATAAAGCAGTACAGTGTACAGATACATTTGATCTGATCGACCAGGGCGCGCGGGTTTACCTTGGTTGAAACGCGCCATCGTGGTAAACCGACGGCCAAGATTGCTGACAGCGCCAGGTGAACTCAATCACAAGGCCATTTCTTTCAGCAGAACGTCGAGACGCAGTTGCGTAAGGAAAATTTAAATTTCATAGCAATTTCGTCATTGTTGTGCCCAGTGACTTTCAGAAATGTGTTGATGAGAAAGGGAAGTCCAATTGGCACATGCCCTGCATTTGATTTGTAGGAGAAAAGAGAGAGAGGCTTTCCATCGTGAAGACAAGAAGTGCTACGATCAGTTCAAGTTTGTTGCGTACAGGATCAGGCCGTTATTACAGCGAAAACCACCACCTTTTCTTTTCGAAGAAAATATACAAAGTAAAGCTTTTTTCTACTTTTAGCGGGCGCGTACTACCTATACACTCTGGCCTGGATATTCAAGTTTGTTCTAGCCAATCAGATGCGAAGTGTGAGCACATTTTTTGCTTGACAAGTTGCGAGTTTGATGAAAATCAAGAAATAAAGCCAAAATTTGTTGCTGAAAGTAGAACCGCGCTCTACTTTTCGCAACTACTTTCTTCGACTAACAACACATTTTTTTGTTGCACATCAAGTTGATCACGCAAGGTGAAAAACGCGAAACATCGACGAAAAACATGCAACGAAACCATGGTGCGCGACAATTTGAGGTTTTTTTGTATTTTGTGTTTTTTTTTAACCCGAACAACTCTAAAATGCGAGACTGGCATACTGCTTTACGTGTGTATGTGTTGGATGGGCTTGGTGCGTATCGCGGAAACCTTGCCTTACAAACAACTTTTAATGAAAACATCAACCCTTACAGCTCTTCTTAATACATCTCATAATAGGAAGCGGCTCCCTTTCCTTAACCTAAAAAGGGGAGGAGAAGCCATGTTGCTCATCCGTTCTTGATACCCCTGCGAACTCTTTAGGTTACGGGCTATTTGGAACAGCTGTTTTCCTAATTTGGGTGTTAATGTTGAACATAAAATTATTCCTATATTTATGAGCCTAAAATCTGGCATAAACGTGGAAAACCTCTCAAAACGATTCCCAACCACCCAAACCCTTCCACATTCGTATGGTTCACTCGAAAACATTCGCTCTTTATATGAAAAGGTGGGCACTCGAGACTCTAACAACAAATCGAAACTTTTCTTCTCCTCCATGACCCGAACCAATTCATTAAATTTAACAACTTTTCACGAACTCTACGTTTGCATGCGTTTGAATTTCTAATTTTAAACGTTCATACGTAAGATTACAATCAACTTATCCAAAGCCCAAAACTTGTACATCTCTTTCTAAAAGCCATATAAAAGTGTGCAGAAGACGAGAACGAGATAGTTTAGTTTCCAAGGTTGGTAAATACATCAATTATTGATAAAAGGTAAAGTTACAAAAATGGTAAAAAAAAACAAACGTTTTCGAGCATTAACTCTTCTCAGTTATTTTTAACCTGAAAATGAGCTATTATGCTCGAAAACGTTTGCTGTTTCTTCCTTATACAAATTTGTTATTTTGTCTTTACTTTGGCGAAGTATGTCCAAAAATAAATATGTTAAGTTACACTAAATGATAATTATGATTTTATCAATAACTTTTTATTTTAAAAATTTATTATTTCACAAAAAAATGTGCAACTGTTTACTTACGAGTAGTTGCCAATACGACTCCAAAGAAAATTGTCCCCATATTTGTCAGTGCAGAATTGATCAATCTACAAGACAAAACAACACTAGCACAGCGACCATTTACAGTTGAATCCCGGTGTAACAAACCCGGATATAACCAAGTCCCCATTATAACAAAGTACATTCTTTGGTCCCAGCAAAAGTACAGTAACTTGTATGGCACATAATCTGGATATAACGAACCCCGTTATAAAAAAGTACACTCTTTGGTCTCGGCAAAACTACAGTAACCTGTATGGCACATAATCTGAATATAACGAGCCCCGATATAACGGGGTCCGGACCATAAATTTTACCCAATATAACGAGGTTTTCTTGAGTTCAGATGACTGAGCTACCAGCCTAACTGTAACATCAATTGAAAACATAATTATTTCGACATACCGGAAGTTTTAAGGATTTTTAAATTTGTTTTTTTGTCAGCTATTACGATTGATTTAAGAAATACAGTTGGTCTACAGGATTAGCCTTTCCGCTGTCCTTTGCAGCGACTTTTATTACAACCCCGTTATAACGAATCTTTTGGTATTATTTTAGTAACTTCGTTATATCGGGGTTCTGTTTGTAATGAAGTACTTCTTGCAGTCCCTTGGCAATTCGTTATACCGGGGTTCCACTGTAAACAATCGCTATGGTTTATCGCTACAGCTTTTGTATTTATTTATGTTGATAAATAATCTCAGCACAATTTTAAGTTACGTTTTCATGAAAACTCCTCAGTGTGTCGGCGAGTAACTACAATACTTGCTCCGACTAACATCGGCACCTTTAAACTTCTTACGTTAAAAATTAAAACAGTCATCTTTTTAAGTTGATTCTCTGGAGAAAGGCGAACGCTCAAGACGTCAGTATCCAAACTTTAACTCTCGGCCATCTTAGCTGATATTACATAGATGTTATTAGTCGAATGCGAGGTCCGTGTGGAAAGTTATGGAACTAAGTTTTTTTCTTCCTATTTATTGCCAAAGCGCGAAGCGACCGAAATTATCGGGAAAAGACAATTTGCGATTGCGACAAAGGGCATCAGAGATCAACTATGTAACAAAACATCTAGGAAAACATGCATGTAATCAGTTTCTCACGACATTTTTTGTCCGAGCTTAAAATTTTAGAACACGCTGAGGCTGACACATTTGTTCGTCATGTTTACTTGTATTTGACAACGATTGATAAACTGGAGCTGTAGAAATTAGCAAAGCAAATAATTGCTTAAAAATTGCATTGAAAATTATGACAGTGAAATTTTGTTCTGACGAAAATGCGGCAGCGATATTTTACACTGGAAAAAGATGTGACGAAAAAATAAACACAAAAAATGTGGGACATGCAACATCTGAGCACCCCTTTGTAGTCCTCGTTAATTATTCTGTGATGTTTTTACAGCCTTCTAATTCATTTGCTCGACTCAGGGTGAAGGGAATATGTCACTCATGCGAATAGCCGAAATGGCACCGACGTATTTGCAGTTCAATTTTGGATGTTTTTATAACGAATAAATAAACTGGCCAACAGAGTTTTCGAGAACATCATCATCTGGTATTCTTTATATATATTGACGTTTTACTTCCTTTTTGCTCTCCAACTGAAGACCAGCTCCTCGCGAGTAGCTTTGGGTCAAACCTGTCTGTTTTTCCGAGTGAAGCAGACTTGTACTGTACCATACCGCGCTTTTCTGCATTTATTTTTGATCAAAAGGAAAACGGCTACTCAGCAGTGTTTCAATAGCTTTTGCAGCTGGGCGACGGCTCCGGAAACTTTGTAATAGAGGACAGGGCGTCAACATATTCTTTTCTGTTTCGAAAATTTTTGTTTGAAATGTCACCGATGGCTGCACTGCCTTTCCTCCGGATTCATTGGAAAAACAAACACAGCAATTTGTCAAGCTAATGAACAGGTACTGGTTTTATATTGGAAATTTCGTTTTTCTCTGAGCAAAACCCCTCAAACTTTTTTTCATTTTTAATCAGTTTTTTTTACTAAAATTACAGTTTTATTAGATTTTTTCACTTTCAGTAAAGCTGTCATTTTCTTGGCTCGAGTCTTCTCGTTCCTGCTGAACAACTTTAATTATAGTAAATATTTCGGAAAACCTTTATCACAAAGCGCAGTAAGTCAAATTCGTCGTCTTCAAAAAAAGCGAGAGCAACCCAGACATTTAACGTTTTGTTTTCGCTTTTTTTTTAAGTTCCACTTGAGCGTGGAATGTAAGAAAAGAAAATTGACAAGAGCCGGCGAGGTCTGCAAGGCAATCTACGGACCTCAAACTGACCAATCACAGTGCGAGAAATCACTCAGCCATACAATGACAACTATTATTCGAAAACTTGTTAATCTTTCCTCGATTGTTTTTTTTTTAATATTATTGCACTTCACTTTATTGTGTTTTCTTTTAATGCTGAAACGTCTAGTTCAAATAGCTTTTGATTAATTACTTGTTCCAAGGCTATGTTTGACTCACTGAAAACGTATAACATGTTTCCTTTGCATGTTTAATTGTTTGGAAGCTTTGGAACTTAGCTGACTAATAGAACAAGGAACTTTTTCATTTTTAAAAGCTCTATCAAGTTTAGAATAGTATTTTATATTATAAGAAAAACTGTAATTATATTTGCATACATATGTAGAATCATTTACTAGTGCAGTTTTACTAACTATCTTAGTTCTTAGCTTATTTTAGTTTTAAACCCTAATGTTTATCATTATAATAAAATGTAAGTAAACGTAATTCAGCCTATGGCTGCAAGGTTTTACGAATAGAGTATCCATTCATCTGTCTTTTCGAAACTTGTAACTAAAGTTTATCTGAAATCGTGTTATAGAAGGAGCGCGAGCAATATAGGCATAACGCCAGTCGTTATACGTTTTTATCCCCTCCCCCAAAATACACCCACAAACAAACAATGTCACTTAGATGTACAAAAACATTATTTCATTCCTAAGCTCTATTAAATCATCTTCCGACATAAAACACCAGCTGTGTGATAAAACAGAAAAAATGACAACAACAAGTTTCTTTATAAATCATATACGGTGCACACGCACCTATAAGTAGAAAAATTATAGGGGCGGTTTGTGTTGGAGAAAACAAGTCAGCACTTTTAATTAGGTGACAAAACTAGCTGATGCAAAAAATAATGTACACACCCTTTTGAAGACAGGTTGAGCCTTTATGAGTATTAAAACCATTATTAAATATTTATTAGCTCTTTTTATTGCTGACTTTTTGAAGGAACAAACGGGAAGCACAGCATGGATTGTTTAGGCATGCACGCTACCCTTTTCTCAAAGCAATCATAAAAATGTACCGAATTATTGAACACTGGCCGGTCTCCCATATTTCTGTTGGGTCAGATCTTTTATGTTTTATGTTGGAAAAAGTGTAAACCTTTCTTCAAAAGAGTGTGTAAAGTAATTCAGACCGTGCCTAGTGATTACAAGAGCATCTCTATTATAAGCCAGCGTGTATAGCAATTATCTGTCGAAGAAACTAATTGAGTCTCGTTTATAAAGCTTGAAGATGGTATTATTGACTAGTATCCATTGCCATTCGACAGTTCGAGGAATTGCATAATGAAAGTTAAACCAAGAAACTTCATGTTTGAAGTTAACGAGATTCGTTAACAAGAAAGATGATCGAAAAAACACTTATATTTCGACTTTAATCAAAGTCATTTTCAGAGTGAGGGACAAAAAAACAACAATTATTAATTTAAGGGGCTATGGTATAGTTAACATAGTAAAGATACTTAAGATTTTCCTAGAGGTTTTTAGTCCAGGATTAAGTAAAGAATGATAGTTTTTGAAAGCCATGGCTTTTAAAAAAAGTAAAGTGTTCCATGTAGTTATTAGATTTATCAACAATATTTTTATTTTGACGTATTGTTTGAAGATGAAAATTACAGGTATCAATATTTGTACGTGGGTAATTAATAAGGTGAACGCCGTCAGTAACGAATGATTTTAGAATTAGGCCTGGGAATATTGTTTTTTTGACGAGCATAGATTGTACCAATTAAAAACGTTTCACGGTAACAGCCTGACAACAGATTCTTGTGATGAAATTTTGTAACACATTACTATGGTAATGAAATATAATTGCTGTGAGTTTTGAAGTAAATATATACTCAAACTTCCAGCACGTAACTTTTATGAAGTAGTGTTTTCGTTTGCTTGGATATATTTCATGCGTGGATACTTTCTCGCCTTGATCAGGTCTGGGTTTTCTAAGGTCTTATTAGCAAAGAAAAACGAGTACTGCATCCGATAAAGCTTCCTTGGGCACGTAATCCTAGCTTTTAGTCCGAAATAGAATAAATGCATTTAACTTTTTGGTTACACGCTATTTTACAAAAACCTGTAAGTTTGGCCCAGGCTCATTCGGTTTTTAATCTTTAGGCGATTTTAGCCTCAAATTGCTCCAAATTGTTCTTATTTCTACGAATAATCGAATAAAAACTAAACCCAACGTATCACAATACATGTGTGCTCTGTTAAACTAATGAGATTAGTTCATATCCGCGGATTTATTATCGCAGCTTCGTTGTAAATTGAATCGTGAATGCTTTGACTATTGCGCTATCGTTACGAATTTGGTTTCAGCTACGCCACTAGGAAGCTTTCTTCGTTATTGTTATTCCTTTGGAAACGAGCATTCAATTTTTTTTTCTTGTTTCCACTTGAAATTGTCAACGGTTTGAACAATTATAGTACGGTTTCAATTTCCTTTAAAATCAGCGGCGAAAACCAAGATAACAATATAAAATCACCTCGCTATGTCAAAGCACACGTTTGTTACCATGCCACTAACGGTTGCGCACGAAGTCGAGTCATTTGTGATAGTCCACCGCGCGCACGAAAATCGCTCAAAATGGGATGGCATTGAGCTTGAGCCCGCGAACAACAGCAAGATTAGTATGCATTTTCCTTTTTCGAACGCAACAGACGACACACTTTCGCAATGATTTTGGTTTTAATCGTTTTATCAATGAAGCAAGACTAGTTTGGGAAATACTTCTTATCCAGACAGAAGTCCAAGGAATCTTATATGCTTATTATTAGATCGGGGAGTAAAAAAACTTCTATTATAAATATGTAACAAGATAAAACTATAGCATTAACATAACTGTTTTTCCCTCTCCTTCTGATTCCCTTCCCCCCCCCTTTCCCTTAATTCTGCCAATTTTATATCGGTTGGGATGAAGCTTGATAGACAATAAGTTCAATTTTTTAAATGATCAATCAACATTTTAATCAACTGCATGCAGGTTTGCACAAATTTACATATTTAGTTAGTTTATGTAGCACAAGCATACATATATATTTATAAAAACCCTCTCAAAATGAAGAGATAAGTTACACCCACACAAACCTTTTGTAGTATTGTAGGTAACATGTCTTTGTGTTAGTTTAACATAATTAGTTTAACAATAACGTTCATTGATAACTACAATTTTCAGTGCACATCAAAGTATTTCTATATAAAATGCCACATGTTGGACAGTCATTTCAAGAATCTCACTGAAAATAAATCACAAACGTCAAAAATGCAGCTTTGCAAACGTCAAAAATGCTACCTAGGCAACAAGATCATTTCTCTTACACTAAAACACTATTTCTCCTAATTAAAAAGCTACTGTTGAGCAAAAATAAATGTCATGATATTAATTTTGTCTATAAAGTCAAAAAATACAAGAAACATTTTACTTGCTCTAGAAGTTTGCATGCCATGTAGTAATTGAGCTTTAGAAGATGTTTTCCGTGTGTCCATTCTCTGTTGGAAACACGAACGCAGGATTGTTGGGAGAACACGAGAAAAGGTTTCGATCATGAGCTGAAAGCGAGTGATTCAAAATATTTTCAGGTGTTTTCCCAAGAATCTTAAGTAAGATCTTCCAGAGTATGTAAATTGAGTATGTAAATTGAGTATGAAAACACGGAAAATGTCTTCTAAAGCTTCTATAAAATAACAACAACTGATGACGTCCTTCATGATTTCTTATGGTCCTCGGCAAACCAGAGCGCTTGTTTTACTGAATTATTTTTTATGCTCATTAAAACGAATAAAGTGGCGTTAAAGCTTCTTTTCTATTTCTATGAACACCATTGGATAATCATCTCTATGCTCTTCCGGTGAAGCAATAGCCTCCAACTCAAGTCGCTTGAAAAGTTCGTCAACAATTTCTTCTTTCTCCTTCTTTAATCTTTTATCCGACAAACCTAGTATGAAATGAAACTTGGAGTTAACACCTTCGTCATTTAGTTACGTTAATGATAATAATAGTAATAATAATAATAATAATAATAATGAAATAATAATAATAATAATAATAATAATAATAATAATTTACTGGCGTGTTTTTTACTCTGTCTTATGATGATGATAATAATAATAATAATAATAATAATAATAATAATAATAATTATATTAAAGATAATATA
>JAOBRD020953636.1:0-12196 GCA_027575215.2 Hydrozoanthus sils
AGAGAGATGACCCCACAGCAAATCTACAAGCAGCACGAAACAGAAAAGAAGAGGCAATATTCATCACGGGTAATGGAAATAGAGCATGGGACATTTACACCACTCGTATTTACCACAACAGGTGGAATGGCAGACGAATTTCGCAGATATCATTGGCGACTGGCTGAACTTATATCGAACAAGAAAGGAGAGCCCTACAAAGCAACAACATCGTGGATTAGAACTAAAGTGTCGTTTGCGATACTTAGAGACGCACTGCTTTGTTTAAGAGGACTAGAATACCGTGAAGGCGCCAATTTGTAAATATAAGAAACAATGATTAAGAATTAGAAAACGGCTTAGCTGGACTTAGCTTTTTTAGCTAGCTTAGCATGAAATTATTTGTTACATGATATGTGAATACTTTTATCAGAGAATCAAATAAAGATTATTATTATTATTTTTATTATTATTAGTATTATTATTTTCATTTTTTATTATTATCATTATTATTATTATCATTATTATTATTATTATTATTATTATTACTATTGTTATTAATAATATTCCCAAGCTCATATCCATTGATACGAAAAAGCATGTCATTCTGTTGATTGATAACAACTCTTTTATACGGCCTTTTCTAGCGCCTTTGAACTAATTTGTTACCAATAGGCAGCCTATTATTTTCGGATTGTTTTTTTAACTTCGTCGAGGGTATTAGGACTCGAATGCCTAAGTTACCAATGGATTGTTTATTTTTACTATGTCGAGGGTATTAGGACTCGAATGCCTAAGTTACCAATGGATTGTTTATTTTTACTACGTCGAGAGTATTAGGACTCGAATGCCTAAGTTACCAATGGATTGTTTATTTTACTTCGTCGAGGTTAGGACCTGAGCTGTCGAAGTGTTCTTTCCTCGCAACAAGTATTAGCATTTGAACTGTCTCAGTTATCAATGTATCATTTTTTACCTGGCGGAAAAGGTTAGGGTCTAATCTGTCCCGGTTAACAATGGAGTGTTTATTTACCCCGCGGAAAGTGTTAGGATTCGAAGTGCCGAAGCTCAGTAGAATGACCTTTTTGACCAGTAGTCGTCTCCTATTATTGCATTTACAAAACGGGAATAGTTGTTTTTCTTACGAGTTTGAGTCACTATGTTTTGTTTACGCATTTGCTTTCGTCAAAAAAAGTCATTTCAAATCTTTTCTCTGCCGTCTGTCTCTGTAAGAATGTGAGTACTCCTTGTATCAAGCTGAAGTTTTATCAAGAATAGGTAGCCTAAATTTCTAACACTAAAGTCGTATGAACAGCCTTCGAAATACATTGTCTTCATTCTTGTTTGAATGTACATTAATCAACCTCAGAAATCTGCATTTATTTTGTTTTTACCAGGTGTTTTAAAATTGGTTTGAGTATGAATGCTATTATTCATCCAGCAGAAATTCAATGAAATAAAATTTTGAATATGTTACTGGAAATGGTAAAATTGTTAAAAAAACACGATGTATCAATCTTTATCAGACAACTGGAGATCCGTTTGCCGTCCGCTTGTAAGGGAACTTGGAGGACTAGGTCCCAATGGACGGTTGGAATCGGAGCCCGTCGTTTCTATTTAGGGCGGGGGTCTGGACACGCCCCCAGATAGCTTCTTTTATTTCTCTTTTCAGCCAATGACCCTCTTTGTCTAAAATGAAGGTTTTCTCCATTGATTGTGGACGACCAGGTTTCTAAGATACGATTACAAACTCCCGAGTTCTGAGCCTGAATGATGTTGACTAGACTAGATCATTTATTCTTTGATGTTTTATCTTTCATCTTTATTACTTTTTCTCTTAAGGTATTGAGGGGCTTGAAGTGAGTTGCTATATCAAGGCTGATTGATTTTATTCTGTCGTACTCGCCGACGATGTACGGAATAGTAACTTAGGCTTTAGATAGTGTTTTCTCGCTTGGAAGCCTTTTTACTCCTTCTAATTCTACTGGCTTAATAAGCGCCCAGCCGGGATAGCCAAAAGATCTGTGTTGGTATTATTCTTTTCTGTGTTAGCTTTTCTGAATCACTGATGCTGGAATGAGCTCGGGATTACTGCCAGTTGTGGATCAAAGGATGTTGCAATTCAAAATTCAAGTAATGATCAGTATGGGTCGACTTTGATAGTGACAAAAAAATCTTTGAAGGATAACTTCCGGTCTTTACAGAAATCTTGGGTAAATTCAATGACGGCATCTACGTTGTTAATGTGTTGAGAGAATTCCCTGCCGGGCAAGACAACAAAAGTGTCGTCGGCTTAGTGGAGCCATAACTTGGCGTAGATGCCAGAGTAATTGTTAAGAACTGTTTTTCAAAATGTTTCATAGGCGAGATTTGCGACAATAGGTGACACAGGTGACCCCATAGCACAACCCTTTACTTGTTTGTAAAACTTGTTGTTATAAGAGAAATAATTCGTAGCCTTAACTTAACATCGTGGTCCACAGTGAGTGGGTGCAGTCAGACCACGAATCGGATTTAACCTAGGCGTTTCTAACAACACCGACGGTTACACCAAATGGGATACAGGTAAAAGATGCGGTGACTTTGTCTCATGATCCTGTACCTACAGGATCCCTAATAAAGGGAATAAAAAAGCCATCTGGAACGTGGCCACACCCTCTCCCTGAATAGAAACGGCGGCCTCCGATTCCAACGGTCCTATTTTTGGACCAACTCTGCGAGGCGTTCCTCGCCAGTTACCTTGTAAGCAGACGTCACACATCTCCAGTTACCTAATGAAGACTTAAGGTTTCGGTTGAAACGTCGTCTTTTAACGATTTTACAATTTCCATTAACAAATTTTAAATTTTATTCATTTTAATCGGTTTATTGTGGATACAATATCGTGTATTGAATACTTTATCGGTTGAATGCCTCACGAATAATTACCCAAACTTTCAATTAACCAATGGAAAGAAATGGTTACTTTTTTCCTAATTTAGACTTAAAAAATGATTCTTCACGAATATTGCGCTTTAGTGTCTTACTCTCAATCCACCCTGATGCATTTAAGAGTTGCAATCGATTTTTGATTTCTTCCCATTTGTTAACAAACTGAGAGATGGCCAAAAGAAAATTAAATTCAGTTCTGTTCGACCGGCGTTACCCTATGGTTGCTAGAACTTTTGGAGCTGTTTATTTTCTGTAGTTAATTCCTCTACACTTGGAAATTCCAGGAACTGAACTCATTTTCTTTCTTCAAATAAATAAATAGTATATTGTTTTTTTATCACTGCCATTAAATTCCGGAGTTCAGTACGTTTTCTTATAGCGGTATCATGCATTCACAACCAACCGCAATCATTTTTGTGAATTTAATCGTGTTTCCTTCACATTTTTTGCCCCAGTTTGTGCTACAACTAGCCACTCCCTTTGGTCTTTTCATGAATGATTTTTCCGCGAACTGTGTAATGCAGTCAAGACTCGGGTCGTACGAACATTGAGCGGGAATTAAATTGTCCGCACTCGTGCCACTGCACTTCTTCTCAACGAACGTCCTCGGGAAGTAAATGTGCTGGCTTCCAAATACCGTTTCGGAATTCTTGACTGTAGTCTCTATCTGGCACATGTGAGTATAAGACTGAGATGGATCAGCTAGTTGACCATTTATTAAGCGGTACCGCAGTCCCCTGAGGAAATAAAAGATGTTGAGTGAGAAGGCTTGTCTTGAGCAGTTTCCTTACTTATGGTCTTGCCACATGGAGTAACACTTATTTATCTTCAAAAACAGGGCTTTTTGAATTATCACCTCCAATGTCCGCGAACATTAATCTCCTTTTTTCAAAAGTATTTTAATCTTTTCTTTCCACTTCTCTACCGTTTCTCTTTTTTTCTGAAACATTTTTTCTTTTGTTTTTAGTAAGAAATGTACCTTTAATCGACCTTATTTTAGTGCAAATTTTTTATGTTTAGGGCAATCTGCCCGATTACATTCAAGTGGCTCGAACGACTATACTTTAGAAGTAAGAATACATTTACTATAGATCTGAAGTTTAAATGTACATATTCATCCTCAACAAGTACAAACACGGGCAGCCCAAGCTTTGAGTTCGTCATTGAGAACAGATTTGTAAGACTTTATATTGCAAGTACAGAATATATAAGAATATATAAAGTCTTGTATATTCTGTACCTCCCATGCAAAGTCTTACAAATCTGTTCTCAATGACAAACTCAAAGCTTGGGCTGCCTGTGGTACAAATAGACTGTTGTCGTTGTTGACAATAACAAATCGTGGGAAATACTAAAGAGTGCTTGAGTCAGTTGTTTTCACCGAAAAAATATAAAAGTTCAGTCTTTTGGAAGCTGAATGTCGCGCTACGCAAGCCTCCAACAGACTGTCTAACTTAGTTTTGTATGTGATATTTATAGGGGTTATTTTGTTCTGTTACTTTTTAACAGCTTAGAAAACCATTTATTTCTTGGTCATTGTTAGTAATTGCCGCAAAGAACCTGAAACTAAAATGATATTTGATATTACCTCCGTAGTCTTGACAAGAGCTGTTCTTGAGCATTTCTTTTTTGTTTGGAACGACGAGTGGTTGGGGCACTTTCTACCAATAGCAAACTTATGAGCAAACTGCAAAGAACGACCTAGCGACGACAGAAGAAAAGTGCATAAGTCGTCCTCTCATCTGTAACGAACTCAGCATTTTATAACAGGCACCTGTTTACAGACATATCAGTAACAATAAGCTATAGAAACGTTACAAGAATGTTCTGTCTTTAGTACTGTCGCGTTCAAATATAGGATTTTTTTACTTGGAAGCAGCTATTTGATTGTGAGGAAAAGCTGATGTTACATAAAACAAATGCCTATGCAACTTGTGCATTGCGAGACAGGTTGCCAGGGGGGCCCGGTTACACGGCGCAATGGTTACTGCAACTAACTGAAACTAACTGTAACTAATTGTAACTAACTGCAACTAACTGTAACTAATTGTAACCAACTGTAACTAACTGAAACTAACTGAAACTAACTGTAACTAATTGTAACTAATTGTAACCAACTGCAACTAACTGAAACTAACTGCAACTAACTGAAACTAACTGTAACTAATTGTAACCAACGTAACTAACTGAAACTAACTATAACTAATTGTAACTAACTGTAACTAACTGCAACTAACTGTAACTGTAACTAACTGTAACTAATTGTAACTAACTGTAACTAACTGTAACTAAAATCATTGCGAGTATGGTTTTACTTTCGGAAACGATATCTGCAACATGTTCTGCAACGATTTTAGCCGTTGCTCGCGATGTTGCAAGTTGCGATAGCTCGTTCAGATCGTTTCTCAAGGCGTTGCCAGACAAATTTCACGAAAAATTGTCCCGTGTAACACCAGCTTTAAGGATATTCGTGAGGAAAATCTGCTGAGTTGGCCAAAATCCTTTTTATGAATATGGAAGGAAAGCCTTTCCAGTTTTCCTATTAGCAAGGACTGATGTATGCCTTTTGCCTTATGTATTATTAGGGTTAGCGAGAAAGTGAGTTAATGTAGTTTTCAATTATTTCATCCATGGAGAAAGGTAATGTTTTAAAAACATCTTTGGTTCCTTAAAAGGACGAACACAACCGAGTTAATACTGTACAATCTGAACGAACAGTTTACCACCCCTAAAGAAATTTCAACGAAAGCTCGAGTGTCTTCTTTATGAGGAGATCGACTCTGAACACTCGAAGACTCCATTCGTAAAAATGTGTTTGTACGTTTTTTTTTTTGTTTAATGTAGTTTTACACTTTCTTTTCTATATATGACGTTACACTTTACTACATAGACGTAATTAGTCATTGACATTGTATTGAATTTTAAAGACTTCACGGCTTTTTTACATTTTAACATTTCGATAACCAGTGCTTTATGTAGTTTAAATTCTTTATGAATTAATTTGTACTTTTTTTATTTTTGCAATTTCCTAAACATGTAATCGTATATCGTTTTGAATCAAACTTGATAGCAGGTGGACTACGAGAGCAGGCTCTTCTCAAGACGTCCGAAAAATAAAATTTTACATAGATGACTTTGCAAGGTCCATTAGAACGAAAAGAATCTGTTGCTGCTTTCCCACAGCGTACGGGTTTAACTATTGTTGAGACGCTTTCTTTGTTCAACATTTGGTTGGACCTCCCGCCGGGTGAACAACTTTAGTGTTAAAGAAAGCCCAGTTGGACACCAGTTGACGTACTTGCGTAGGACGCTTTTTTTGTGTAGGTTTGTTGAGAAATGTTTTGAAAAGGAATTTACAATTGATGCAAGTTATCTCGTGGCGTCATTTTGTAAGACCTGTGACCAACAGCCGGGCGCTGTTCCTTGGCTTTGCACGCGCCTTCTTTTATCACACCGTCCGCAGGCAGGCGGGACGTTATTAAAGCTATTCGTATTTTATCCTAAATGAAATTCAAGGACTTTAATAAACTTTTTGTGTTTTGGTAACAGTAAGATTGCGAGCCAATTTCTTTTTGATCAAAGGGGAGTGCAACTCGGTGGAAAAACAACAAAACTGTATTTTGCTCAACTGACGATCGTTAATAAAATATTGTGAAAGGTGAGCTTTCGTCTGTCAGTCTGCAAACCCTAACGGACTGAAATGAACACCGTTATTAATGTTGTTATTATCATTTTTATTATTATCATTATTGTTATTGTTATTATTATTATTTTTATTTTTGTTATTATCATCATTCCTTCTTCTAGTTTATAAATCGCTTTTTTTACTTAGTAGGGTAAAGTTTTTTGTTTCGGCGCGATTTATTTTGCTCTTCTGACGTCAAATATTTGTATTTTTGAAAAGAAAAGAAACGTCAAAAAGCTGGATCGACTTGTACATTGTGTTAATCATTTATGTTTTTTTTTTAATTTCAAGAATAAGCCGCGTTCTTAATATCGAAAAGCTTCCCATTAAGTCACGATCATTGTTTTACTGACCAGTGATTTGCAAACCGCGTGATCGCAACTAAAATGTTCGAAAAAGTTGTTATCCACTATAAAATGGTTTCAATTAGTGCGATCGTTAATGGTTAACGTTTGTGCGATCGTTAATGGTTCATGTTAGTGCGATCGTTAATGGTTCATGTTAGTGCGATCGTTAATGGTTCACGTTAGTGCGATCCTTAATGGTTCACGTTTGTGCGATCGTTAATGGTTCATGTTAGTGCGATCGTTAATGGTTCACGTTAGTGCGATCCTTAATGGTTCACGTTAATGCGATCCTTAATGGTTCACGTTAGTGCGATCCTTAATGGTTCACGTTTGTGCGATCGTTAATGGTTCATGTTAGTGCGATCGTTAATGGTTCACGTTAGTGCGATCCTTAATGGTTCACGTTAATGCGATCCTTAATGGTTCACGTTAGTGCGATCCTTAATGGTTCACGTTAGTGCGATCGTTAATGGTTCACGTTTGTGCGATCGTTAATGGTTCACGTTTGTGCGATCGTTAATGGTTCACACGTTAGTGTGTTTCAAGTACGGTTTGCTAAACAAGTTTAATAAAAGTAACGGAGCGGGAAGAATTCTTACCAACCTCGAGCGTTCTAATTCTGGCTTCGTTTGCCCATCAGTTGGACTGAGATAACAGGACTACCCGTCTGCTATTTGTTGTTCTACTTACTTGAGACATGCTTTCTTATCAGACGATCGATTATGGTAGATAACTTGAGTTGTGTTCCGCGAAATACACAAGTAAAAATGCTCTTAAAAATACTTCTAAAAATACTTCACTCCTGCAAGCAGGTGAAATATCGCCGGTGTTTCGTTGTCGGTCGCGCCTGATTAGCCGTTTTATAATTACCTTTTTAAATTCATTAACGTATGTGATGTCCAACCGAACCGTTGTTAAAATCGTTGCATTGTTGAATCGCAAATTATGGTTACGTGCAATAAACAAACAACGCAAAGAGAATCGCGGGACTCTATACTCGACTTGTTTATGCATCCCCTCCGACATCCCGGCTTTCATATTCAAATTTGAAATGCTCCATTTGAATTGTTATTCTATAACATTCAGGGCTGCAAATGAAAAAGTTTGTTCGTGAGTTTTTAAGTTGTTTGTGTGATTGTTAACTGGCTCACGATAGGAGGTCACGTGGAGGTCTTAAAACAATTATTACCTCTTGATTTGACTGGAGTTTCAAGGATCAGGGATAAATAGCACAAACCTTAAACCCACCTCGTGGCTAACACTACATTATACATTGTATGAGTCACTAGCTAACCTATTAATGCGCCATGCTGCTAGCAGCTCCATACATTGTAGCTGACTCGGGTTAACACGTATTGCGACGAACGGGTATTTCTCAGCTGTACAACCCAAGCTTTGCAACTCTTTGCTAATATCAGAAACGCCGAATCTTTAGTTGTGTTCAAGTACAAAGGCAAGAGTGATTCTTATTTTTTACTGGTCTGTAAATGAATTATTTTCATTTTCGTTTTTCGCATTTGTTCCTGTTGTATCTCTAGTTTTTTATAACACGGGGTATTACATCAGTCTTTTAGTATTCTTTGTTCCGTAAATATATATGTCCAATTAAAAAAAGAAGGGTCCGATAGTGACCATTTTCACAAATTGGCCGGAGCTAAGATGTTAGACTAGATGAGTCGATTAGCGTTATCCCTCTACAAAAAAAAACCCTTAGAATCTTTTTAAATCAATAATTTTTCAAAATGAGTTAAAACAAAATGAAGCCCAAGTTTAATGTCTCATGCAAACAAGAAGATGACTTTTTTTGCCAATGCTTGGGGTCTTGCTTAAAGATTTCTCTGTTGGGGTTTTGTATTAGGATAAAAAAGAGTTTTTGAATTGGACTGTGACTCGAGGTAAAAAGGCTTCTTGATCGAGGTGTTGGTTGATTCAAGCCGAATTTTAACGTTCTTCTTTCTAAGTTATTCAAACAACAATTTGAAAAATATCGACCCGAGTTTAACTTTTCTCGGCCAGCTGCTTGCTGTCCGAGCATACACCGCGTAGCTCAATATTGTTCTTTTGTTTCTTCAAGAGGTCAAATAGTTTACGCAATGCCGCTTCCTTTTGTAACCTCTAGTGCTACTTCAGTTTACTTGACGTTTTAACTTCCCGGTGAAGCAAAAAGCTGTACGGTATCATCAAGGATTGTTATTCCTCCAACTAAAAATTAAGTGATATAGATTATAAAACTCTCTGAAATCATTCAACTGACAACCTGACTGATGGCACTGCTTTCTACAGAATCTACTGCTCAGTTTTTTACAAAACAAGCATGTCACTCGCTAAAAAGTCATACTTGCTTTGAACGAATGCCTCAAAATATGTGTTGGATAACTGTTAACTTGTTTTGCTATTCAATAAAAATGTAAGTTAAATTATTTACGTGAACATGCAAAGGAGCTGCCAATACCTGATAGTCTGGTTAACCACATCAAATCAAAAGCGCTTTTAAAATCAGCTAGTGGTAGTACTATACGAGTGTAAACTTTTGAAACCGCAACATATCGAGAAGGCTGTCAGCGGTCGCAAACTCGCTGACAACCCTCATAATTAGAGACAACTGTAGATCTATTTTTAAAAGTTCTGATTATGAAGGTAGTTATCTAACCGTCAATTGTTGGAAGAATGGCAACTTCCACTTAGTACCATATGTGTTATTGGTTAAAACTGCAGGGTTAATTTTTTGTATTCAAGCACAATTCTGTAGACCTCAATGACGTCAATAACACTCAGTATAAACCATTTACTGTGTACCCTGGCGGAGTGAGAAGTATTGCTACAGTTTGTTTTGTTTTGACTGTTTGTTGCGAGCGAAAAACCTTACATCTGGTTGGAATCCAAAACCACTGGTTCGTGGCTAGCTCATTTAATGGCTGACACGAAGTACGAGTTTTTAAAAGCATTCAGCTTGTTAGAAGCTAACACCGACTTTTGTGTCAAAAATACTTAATTGTTTCGTTGCGAAAATGACTCAATGTCAGATTAGGCGTTTATAATTCCGGTAAGTGTCTAGTTCTAGAACTGTCGGCGTTTAAAAGTTATTATGTGACAACATATTCGCGAAAGTTTTTCACTCTCTTGCTGAAAAGCCTGTTCTTGTGAGTATCTAGCCTAAAGTTAGTTTGTTTCTTTATTTTACACTCAATAGAATTAAATAGCATGATTTCTATCAAAGTTTTCTGTATGTAATGATAATTGCAATTTATGATAAAAAAAAAGCTATAAGCGGGCATGTTTTTAAGACCGCTTACAGCAGCCAATCTATCTTGAACATTCTCGATATCACGCGTTACCGTTAAATAAGTAACTGATATCCAATGCTGCTGAAGGATAGCTTTCGTAGACTAACTTTGTTACTCTTTGAAAATGAGTCGACTTTGCCTAGTGAAATTTTTCCTACATACTTTTAAAAATCGTAGCGTCGAAACCAGGCGTAGAATGATTATATATTCATCAAATCGTTCTCTGGCTGAAACTTTTGAAAACAGGAGCTCCGTTTTACTACACGTAAGTAAGAACACAGAAGCCGGAACACAAAATTGTGCAAAAAGGGATCAAATACAGCATGGCATGCCCAGAAACTTAACACAGGACTGATTTTAATAAAATCTAAGGTTTCGATAATGAAAATTTAGACAAGGAAAACTTTTGTGCCACGGCATATGCTGCAACAGAAAATGCCGACAACAACAAAACCGTTTCCAAAATCATATACTATTCTTTTTGATAAGTAGTTTGCTTACATTGTATACCTTTCGATTGCACTTTCTTAATATTTCAACTGCATTCTCAGTTAATATTTTGAATTTAGTTTTTAGTTTTTAGTTCTTGCTCGCGCTTTTAAACATTTTTTACACAGATCCCTTGTATAGGATATTTTACTTTTTGGTCTGACAGCCGAAAGCTCATATTTTTAATATTTTCAGCTAAAGAACGATTTCATTATTTTATTTTCTCGTATTCGTTGTTTTTACTCTTTTTCTAGCAAGGATTGCACAATTGCACAACAGAATATAAGCTGCTGTCGAGATCAACTAGAAGATTGAACAACTTATTCCAACTTTGAGGTTTGTTGTTAGACCTTAGAACAAAACTTTTTGCCACCAAAAAAAGGATGCGAAGATATATTTGCTTTGCGACGTAGAACAACAATTTTTTTCACTGATCTTTATTGTATTAATTTATTGCAAATTATCGTTTAGACTTGCAGAGTCAATTTTTATTTTTCTGTTTATAAATAGCTTAAGTTTTGGAAAATGTAAGACGTAACCTACAAGTTTTTTTAAGAAGGCGGTTTATTCAACCCTCAACTACTTTGCTGATTTTATGAAGCCCCACACATTTGAACTGACTAGTGACTTTACTTACCATCACAACGGACAGGTACTGGAAGGGAGAGAGAAGGTAAGAGGTAAAGAAAAGACGTACCTTTGACTTCTGACCTATAACACATTTGAACTGACTAGTGACTTTACTTACCATCACAACGGACAGGTACTGGAAGGGAGAGAGAAGGTAAAAGGTAAAGAAAAGACGTACCTTTGACTTCTGACCTATAACACATTTGAACTGACTAGTGACTTTACTTACCATCACAACGGACCCCATTTTCCAAAAATACCAAGTTTCTTCCTAAAGAAGTCTCGGTGTACCTAGAAGTGGCTGTAATCCACTATCGACATTCTCATTTATACTCTACTAAATTGGACCACCTCCGAAGACAAAGAGCTCTTGCGTCAATGAAAGATTCCTTGGGTGTGCCCAGTTTTCTCACCAGCGATTACATATTACAGTTGATACAGATCATACTACTCATTGAGAAGGTGAGTCAGTCTGAGCTTCAGTTTGAAAATGGATGATAAGTCTTTGAACTGTACTTTACGGGAAAAAGCCGTGCGTTTTAAGAATCCGATGAACTACAGCGGGGGGTCTTCCAAATATTACACAGACGAGTTACAGACCCCCTTGAGAAATAGAAGTATATTGAAACCTGTGCGTCAGCCGCATTGTTCTTCGAATTTATTTTTACTTTAAAAGTATGTAAATAAAAGGACCCTTACATACCAGGTGTGGATAGAGTAAGTATGTATAGGACTCTCACATACCAGATATGGACAGAGTAAGTATGTACAGCACTCCTACATACCAAATGTGGACAGAGTAAGTAGTACCGGGACTCTTACATACCAGTTGTTGACAGAGTAAGTATGTA
>JAOBRD020953739.1:0-10080 GCA_027575215.2 Hydrozoanthus sils
TTTCAAGTAAAATTTTCCGCTCCACTAGCACCGAACATGGAATTTCACATTTTTCTAAATTTCTCAAAAACAAAAAACTTTGAACAATTTAACTTGGATTTTCATAAACAGTTCACCCAAGGGTTTCTTATGGCAAAATATGAAGAAATCGGATTTTTCACTTTTGTCGACGGGTTTTTTATTTTCTCGGTCATCCGCTCTTAAATCTGTTGCCAATCCATAACCTTTGGATGTATTAAAGCCAAACTTGGGCCGCTGATGTATTTCTAGGTAAATAGATTACCAGTGCAGGTTTGGCTCAAATTTATCCAAAGGTTGTGGATCGGCAGCAGATTTAAATAAAATGCAAATTTGTTGGAATCCCACGTGACGTCATCAGTCGAGAACTTTAAATGTTAATATTTAAAAAACCATAACAGATTTTGACAAAATCTTTTCACCGCTGTTTCTTATTGACAATTCTATCCACGGATGTAATACAATTTTCACTTCATAGGCGCTTTAACTCTTAACAAAACCTATTGGTTCTCATGGTAATTAACCCTGAGTTAGCACTAATCGGGTTTTGAGGAACCTGGCCTAGATTTTCAGGGCATGTTTGCCACCAATTTAGGCTGTTTGGTTAAAAAAAAGACTTTCAAAAGGGAGAGGGGGTTACGGGTACCCCACGACCCCCATTTCCACGCCCCTGCTAGCATCTTAAAGGATTTAGCCATCTTCTACGACTCGAAACCTAAATTGGGGGCGAAGCTAGGATTTTTCAAAATTGGAGAGGGGGTGGGGGTGGTCACGAGATTGCCATGGCCTTTTCACCACTTGTTGTAGGTTATTTATTTAAAATAAGGGGTTTTAAACGGGGGGTTTACGGTTTTCCCAGGAACCCTGGCTATGCTTCTGTAACTGGAAGGGCAACTAAACAGTTCCTTCAGTACATTTGCAGAGTTTCTTGTATCGTCTGGTCTTATTCTGCGAGATCCTTTTAAATCATACGTTGGTACGGGTGTCGTAACACTGTTTTACATTTCTTTCTTCCACATGTAGCCATACTGACCACATTTACATTCGTGCGTTGCTCTTGAACGATGCGGTTTTTCAACAAATCTTCCACCGACCCTCTAGCAAAGTCAACATTGAAAACACGCTCTCTCCGTCCAGCAGAAGGTTTCGCAGTTTTCGTTATCTGCTAGAAGAATCAAAAGAGCCATTTGTAGACCAACCACTGTTACAAATGTTGCTCAAATATTAGATTGTTTTTCAACCTCCGAGAAAAATTTCCAAGACTAGTTAAGTTACATAAGGATTTGAGCGGCGTGCACACAATATAAAGTATAGATATTATTCAACAAAGTGTCATGTTTTTCCTGAAAGTCTTGCATACTCGATTATCTCCTGAAAAAATCTTGGTATGTTTCTCTTTCTAGTATAAGCGGCATTGTCGATTTCGAGGTCAGGATTTTCTTTGGATTGCCCAAAACCTTGAAGGGAACCTGCGCTCCAAAACTATTTTGTTATATGTTTAAAAACATCAGTTTGGGATTCCAAACAGTATTTTCTAAAATTATTCTTTTTATTAATATTCTGCAAAAATGAATAATGAAAGCACTAGACAATCCCATGGATGTTGCGCCGACGTCACAACGTAAAACTGCAGTTTGTTATTGAGTAAAACCTTTTTGTTAAATTGCTAAAAAGGAAAGCGTATTTTTGTTCTACTGGTTAACTTTAAATAATTGCAAGAAAGAAAAAAGTCCGAACAAGGCAAAAGAGCTAATTCTTTTCACAGTTTCACGTTGTAACGTCAGACGTCAGTGCAACATGGTTATCTCCAATATCCATTGGATAAATGTTTGCCGTATCTATCCATCCGAAAAATCTTTGCAATATTCATTCGATGAATCTTTGCCATATTCATTCACTAAATCTTTGCAACATTGTTCCATTTTGATAAGAGAGGAGACCGATCTTTCCTATCGGTTAACAGAAGAGTGACTCTTACCTGTTCGACTTATGAAGCGCGAGTTTGTATATTTTGGGTCCACTTCTGTAGCACTGGCTTTTTCTGAAAGGCCGACGACCGGAAAAGTATTCTTTGATCCAACTTGACAAAAGGCTAGTTCAACTTCTCCTGCTCTAGAAAGGCTAGTCCTCGGAAACTGCCTTTCGGGCGCGAAGTTCGAACACTGCTTTTCTCAAACTAACCTTGCATAAATTTAAACACGGTTGTGTAAAATAATGTGTTAAATTGCATTGTGTATTGATTTCTTTATGCCCCTGGGATGTTATCCGCACCTCTCGCCATATCCATGTATCCTCAGCCAAATTGTTACGTGGGTCAGTTCTTTTCATATTCGTCAACCTTAAAAAACTTTTGTATATTATCCCAAAGGTATTAAGGAAGGAATGAATGTTATTGAAACCCCTGAGCCCGGCGGGGGAGGTACTCCGGGGTTAAAAGGGTAGGTACGACCGTCGGAAAAGTCCTCAAAATACCCTAAGAAATACTAAGGTATAAATATTTTCCAGTATAAAAAAATTCCTCTCGGTTTAGAAATTACCCTTAAAAATACAAATTGAAAATTGATATTTTCTTCTGGATAGCTAACGAGTCGGCGCGTGTTGCACTGAACATGATACGCAGTAAACAAAGGACCGCGCGTCAGTAATAGGACTTTCGCTGCAGGACGTTTGTCTTCTTATTTAGTACGCACATTTGTCATTTGCTAAAACATGGAACTGCAAGCGGTCTAATATAGCTTCGCCTTTTTCAACCCTAAAAATTACCGGGCACTTGGCTTAACGCAGGATTTCCTTTAACAACCCCTAAAAATACCGGACTGACAATTTGAACCCCTAAAAATACCACGGTCTTATATACCATCTCAATATAGGGAGTACCTACCCGAGGAATTGGCACATCTGGTTTCTTTGGTACAAAATAAACTCATGTAATTAGAATTAACACTGGGAAAGAAACCTTTTAAAGCAATTTCGGCGCTGGACAAAGACGTGAAAGCTTGAGGGGAACCTTGAGGAGAGAGCGTTTTTACTAGATAGCATCGGTAAGCTGGTGACCGCGAGATCGCGGCGCGCTGGCTAAGTATTATTTTTGCTCAATACGTTTTTCAGCTCTGTCGCTCAAGTCGTAATAGTAATTGGGTAAACAAGACACCGAGAGGCGCAGTATGATTCGCTACTAAAGGTCCATTATTTCTGATTTTTTAACGTTGTTTGGCAACACATAATTTTCCCATCGTATTTTTCCGAAGGATAAAAAGTAGAAAATGTAAAAAGAAAAATAAAATTCAGATATCCTTCGTCAGATAAAAAAATAAACCACGTTACTGCCCAGTGGAATACATAGGTTTATTGACTGACAGGTATAATGACGTAATGATAAGCCTATGAAAAGGCTGCCCTGTTCGAGGAAAGGAGTGAGCATATCGCCTCGATATGCTTTTCTCCTTTCCTCGAACAGAGAGCCTGTTCACAGGTTACATGATGATACGAGGTATGTCAACCAACTCGATCAAGTCTTTGAGTTGTTCGCGTACTTCAGGTCTACTAACTCGGCCAGTATGAACACGGCTTATACTTGGTATCCGACTGAACTGAAAAAACAAGTGATCACTGAAAAACTAAAAACCTTATCGGAAGCAGTGAACCTTACAGAGAGTGTGGTCGCACTAGAAGCTTAACACCGTTTAACACCAGTGTTAATACCAGAGTTAAGAGTTTTGAATGCGACCGGGGATAGTTTCATTTCATACTTGGTGTTAAGTGTCATGGTTACGGCGGCATAACGAAAGAAAGTTAACACTGGTTTTACCACACTGAAAGGCACGGTTTATCAGTGTTTATCTATAAATTAATTGGTTTAGGAAATAAAATGTGGCAGTTTTGATGTTTGACATGTAGCAGAAAATATTTGATAAAGGTGGTTGTGATATCGGGATCAGTCGTTTGCAGCACGTATTCAAACGATTTCCTGCTCGTGGAAAATTGGTTGACTGGATTTATCGAAAATCTCTTCAAACCAAAACTATTGATTATTGGACATGTATGGGTACACCCAAACAAATTGTTGAAGTTAAATCGAGCTCTTCTAAGACGATGGAATAAGAGAGCTTCAATTTGAAGGTTCGCTTGCAGTTTCGTATACTTAGAAGCTGTCTTGCTACCAAGAATTTTAAAATTGAAACGAGATTCTGTTGGCCAGGTTTATAACTAAAATGACTTTGAGAATAGCAATGAAAGCACGTAGTTAAGGCATAATTCTTCAGACAAACAATCGAAAATAAAACAAGTTCACTTCGTAATAATCATTCTATCTGTCATCAGTGTATGATTAGTTAGTGTTTAACTTCGTTGTGCGACCTCAGTACAGTGTTAAACAGTGTAACACTGGAGTTAGCAGCGTAAACTTAAAACCAGTAAACATCATTGTTAAGCTTCTAATGCGACCACAACCAGAATTTATATCGTTGTGCAACTACGGTTTTGTGTTATACCATCAGCAAGCGTCAGTTTACACGTGCATTATCAACCAGATCTCAAGGAGGCCCGCCGGAGGGGGGAGGGGAGTGGGGTGGCTGCCCCCAATAATTTTCTCGTAATTCGTAGTTTTCATGTTAGAATAATTTTAATTTTAACACTGACTGCGCTTACGCTCCGACGGGCAAATCTAGTACCCGGATTTAAGAGTCTGAGAAAACCGGGCAGAGTCAAAAGATGGGGATCGGTCGATTTGCCTGATTTTTTCCAGCGTTTGTTTCCAACTAGGAACAAATAAGAATGGCGACATTTAAACAAACTTCGGAGTTTTAGTTTCGAAGTTGACCATCCCCAACCCTAGTTTTTGGGGCTCTGGGGCCCTAAAATCCACCTAAAAATACGTCATTTTGCGTTGCCTTAAACACAAACTTCGCAATGTGTTACGCTAATGGATTGTCGTGGTTTTTGTCTCCTCTACTGGTTTTTACCTATAAAACAAGTTTGCTTGATATAAATTTTTTGCATGGCAATTAAACCAGTTTGGGTCCACACATACCCAAGACTCTAAATTTTCGCCTTTTTCAAAAGCCAATGGAACAAAAGTGCGGCAGTTTGTTCTTTGTTGGAAACGTGGTTTTTGTAGCCCATCGCCATGTTAATCAAATTAAGAAATAATTTGATTGGGACAAGAAGCGGTTTGAGCTGGAGCAACACTCGAGTTTTACCAAATTTCGATCAAACTGGGCTTCTCGCCACATTTTCAGTTCTACACTTTTTTGTTACTAGAGCATTTTTCTGCACAGGTACAATTTTAAATCAAGTTTATTGAGGCTCGGAAAGCACTTTTGAAACGTTTATCATTTTATTTACACAAGGTCTTCATCGAGTTGAAGATTGAGTTAGTTCACCTCAATAATTTATGCAAGCTCTTCCCCAGACCCTCAGTCACACAATCGCCGAGAGGCAATGACTTACTCAGTCAATCGCTACACTACAGAAGCTTCTGTTTGTGGATCGTTCGGTTTGAATGCTCGTTTAAACGTTGTTGGAAGCATGCAACAATGTTTTGACAAGGCACCTGGCTGGTTTGGGAATAAGTTCTAGGCGGGGATAGCACGGAAAAAATCACCACTAGTGAGAAATACTTATTCCCGTTTCCAGCCATCTGAAAGGTTTATTCCTAATTAGAAGAACTTGCTGAAATACTCCGTATTTTGTTTTGTGGTTGTAGAAGATTGCATAGAATGTGTGCAAAACTAAAAAGATACAGCACTGACCTCCCAAATGTAACAAAACATTGAACGTAACACAGCTACGCTGCATTTTTGTAACTTTAATCAATAGTTGCATAGAGGAACAGGCGGTTACTAATTTGGACCCAGACCATTTGTTTGCTCGTCTGATATAAATGACCAAAAACAATATAAGTTACTAAGTATGTTTTAATAACAATAGTTATAGCGATTTTGATTTTATTTTACCTATAATAGACACATTTCTCTGCACTATATTGCAAGATCGTGCTCCGAAACTTACATTTTATGGGAATTTTCGGTCGTTCTAGGATCAAAGATAAACCATTTTGCGCATTTATTGCTGCTAAAAGGTGGATGATCTGACCTGTTTGTCCAAACAACATACAAAAAAATTATTTTGTTCCGGTGCTAAGGGAAGCCTCACATATCGATTTTGTCCACAAGAAACGTCAAATTTACGGTTTTTTTTTTTTGGGGGGGGGGTACATATAAGTATTTTACCGATTGTTATCTCAAACTATTAAAAAAAAGAAAAACAGAAAACAAATCTATATTTTGCAAACACGAACATAAAACAACGTAACTATTAGTTTCTATAATAATTGAAGGAAATGAACAGCAACTGAGGTTACACTGCCAGATCCTCGACAAAATACTCTCTTTGAGTAACATCAATAGAAACTAAAATATTGATATTATGTTACTAAATGGATTCAAGCCAACGTAGCAGTTTATTCCAGTTCTTGTAATCAATTCCCAGTTTTCCCCTCTTGGTAATGCGATCGCATATTCAATTTTAACGATCGAAATTACCCGAGAATTAATATTCTCAAAACTTGGTAATATGTTTTTCGCTCTTGCGTGATATATTGTTTGTTTTGCTATAATGAGATGATTTATTAATTGCGAATGATATTGAATACTAAAAATAATATCTATTTCAATCAATGATGGAAGGGAAATATCAAGTGTTTGCAGCCAAGTAGCTGAATTGACCCAGATTCTACGGGAAACACGCAGGACACCAGGAGATCAAGAGGATTCTACTACATTGTGACAAAAAGTAGAATATGCCGTATCGACCTTTATTAAACGAATACTTTTAACAGTGAGCCAAAAAATCGATGAAATCAGCCACAAGTTTATTCGTTTCTGTTGAGCTCGCGGTCACTGCTGACAGCTGATGTAACTTTTTTTCTCAAAAACGTGTTCTACAGGGGGTTTCAAAAGTTCATTCCGGTTTCTTTCCTTCCATTGCTTCATTGCTTAGTCTATTTACCTCTTAAACATTTGATATATTATATTTTGCTTAATTTTCATTAAAGCTGAATCAGCTGTAAAAATCAAAAACATGATAAAAAAAAAAGGCAAATCAAGATGGAACTGACCAATACGAAGCACTTTTAAAATTAAAAAACACACCAAGATAAGATTTAGGTCTAAGCCCTGCAAGTATGATGTTCAACACCCGACAAAGAACCATGATTCCATCTGTTAACATTACCGAGTTGCAAACAAACAGAAGGCGACAGAACGCAGAAACAAGCGACGCGCGACAGTCAAGAAACACTGCGACAAAACTGCCAAAGATCTCCATCAGCTGAAAATAGGCGACCTAGTATATTACAATCACAGTGAAGGAAACAAGTGTGACTGGAGAAAAGGAAAGATTACAGCTACGCACAGTGACAGGTCATACATTATTGAAGGAGAGAGAGAAGAGGGATATATGGGCGCAACCGGAAATATATCCACCCTCGAAATTAGACTATAGTAGCTTAGAAGAACATGTTTACATTTTGTTATGAAAATATTATTTGTTGTTGTTACTGAACATTGTGATTTCAAATTAAAGACACTGACCCTGTTTTCATTTCTAAAGGAAAAGGGATGTTGATAGAATAGCTCTAGCTTGGGCTACCTGTGAGTAGTCACTTGGAACCTGCTGAGTAGACACATGGAATTTGTTGAGTAGTCGCAAAGATATTACACACTGTATAGAATTTGATGATCGAAATAAGTGAGGAATTAAAAAGAATCAACACACACACAGTCTCATTTTTCGAATACAAATTTTGCGAAATGAAGCTATAAAATCGTCGGCATAGTCAAAATGCTGAAAGAAACGGTGTCAAACACTCTTGCAAAGCACTCCCGGTTATACAGTGACACACGCAGTCTCATTTTTTCCTAATCGTTTCGTTTTGTTTTACAAAGTACAGTAAGCCGTCAAAAAATTTATTGGTGTTCTCGGATTTGGTTTTCGACAAACTCAACCATATCTAAATGACTTTTTTAAATAAAAAGTCCCTAAACGTACGTTTGAGCGAGACAACGGGAGACAAAAATTAAGTAAAACAAGCATTATTTGTGTATTTGCATAAAACAAATATAAACCAAAGCGCTATTTATCCCACATATTTCACTATTGTCTACTGAAATACCCAGCTTGAGCTGCCTGTGTTTGAACCTGAACTCCAGTGAAGTCAGTCTCGTCCCCAGAGCCGTGCTTAGCCGGCAAACTTCGTATCCAGGCTCATTTTCACTCCCGAGTCTGGGTGCAAATACTACCAAGATTGCGTTGGAGGGTAGCTGGACAAAGTGAGTACAAAAGCTTCTTCCACCTACACCTTCAACCTAAAGTAGTTAGCTTTTACTGTTCACCGGGAGCAACTGCACCTGCCACCTTACCATCTTTTGTTCTTTATTGTAATGCCTGTCTATTTTTAGAGAACGAGGAATGCGCAGTTATAAATTACCGTAGTGGCAGGGTATTCTGCAGTTAAACGGTGCACCGTATTTTGTCAGTTTCTTTTCTTATAGCATAAAATGACTATAAAATAAGTCAGTCGGTGTGGACATTTCGAGGGGATTCTTATCTCGTCAATCGTCAAAAGTGGTGACCAAAATTGGTAAATTGTAAGATTCTTTGGTGCTTGTTGCGTTATTGGGGCAGTTTTTCTCACAGGCGGCCCAGGTCGTAATAGTGATCATGAACATGAATACATTAAAATGCGATGTAATTAAATATGTAACGGTCGGTTAAACTCGGTAAAGTCGAATCGCAAAAACTACGATAATTATGAAGTAATAACAAAAGAAAAGGAAACAATAACCTTAGTCTCATTCATTAGTGTTTATTTGTCGATCTTGGGCCGCCAGAATGCTGAGTTTGAGCTGTTTCGAAGGAAAGAACAGGAGAGAAGTACAGTCTACTGTGTAATATATATATATAAAATGAGAATGGCTACCTTGAATCTCGCCCTCGAAATCTCACTTTCTCAACTTCAATTTCCACCAAACTCCTGTTTTCTTCGCTAAACAGAATATTCTTCCCGTTGGCCAAGTTTCAAGCACGTACGAACGTCCATTGTGGAGAAAAAACGATAAATAAAACAAAATTTCGATTCCCCAGAGGCTCGCTAACAACGAATTTGGGCACGGCCGGAGGTGACGTCATTCAAGTTGATTTCCAACGGTCGTCCTAAAAAGTCTAAATTGAGGCCAGAATTGTTCTACTTTTTGACAGATAGTTCTCAAATAAACATTAAAGACGGTGAATTAAAAGTGTTTTGCCCAACTTGTGTATTTGAAAACCATATGTTCGTAGTGCCAATCTTGCTCTTGCACTCTTTTTTTCATTTTTGATAAACATTGAGCCTGTATTGATCAAAAGGAAAGGAAATCGGATGCCCTTTTTTCTATGTATTTGTCGTATAGGAACATCTCGCCCAGTTGGGAAGACAGAGGACTTACAATACACCGCGTCGTAGTTCAAATAGTATTGTTGCACCCTTTTCCCATTTTTGATCAATATTAAATCTGAATGGAACAAAAGCAAAACAGATCTGATGCCCATTTTTTCTATATGCTTATACTATAGGAAGATCTAGCGCAGTTGGGAAGGTAGACGACCTACAATACAGAGGGTCGTAGTTCGAATCCCGTTGTGGCAAAAATTTTTTCATTTTTGACAAACATTCAGCTTGTCTTGATAAAAACGTAAAGAAATTGGATGCCCGTTTTTTCTATGCATTTATCGTATAGGAAGTTGTGGCCCTGTTGACAAGGTAGGGGTCTTACGATACATAGGGTCGCGGTTCCATTCTTGCTCTTGCACTCTTTTTTTCATTTTTGATAAACATTAAGCCTGTATTGAACAAAAGGAAAAGAAATCGGATGCCCCTTTTTCTTCTGTATTGATCAAAAGGAAAGGAAATCGGATGCCCTTTTTTCTATGTATTTGTCGTATAGGGACATCTCGCCCAGTTGGGAAGACAGAGGACTTACAATACACCGCGTCGTAGTTCAAATAGTATTGTTGCACCCTTTT
>JAOBRD020953847.1:0-12194 GCA_027575215.2 Hydrozoanthus sils
CCCATCCTTTCCCAGTCTCCCCCTTCCCCGAAACCAGTTGTTACAAATTATGCTCAGCAAATTGTTTTAATAGGGTAGAAATTCAATTTTTTCAAAGTGTTGATATAATACTGTGATCATGTATACTGACAGCTATCAGATAAACATTGAAGCGAGGTAAATAGAAATAACGTACTGTCTCATCTTCGAGATGCTTTTTCTTCGTGAACTTAAAACCAATTTAAACAAACAGATAGATTAAATTAGCTCTAAGTTGTTAAAATATTTTTTTACTCAGCTTCGCACCATGATTTTATCGTTTATTTATTTTGCATTTCTCATTAGCATAGTTTGTCCCAAGTGTATTTCAATAACGAGAGTTTTAATTCTGCGTACATTAACTAGCTAGCTAAATTTATTCTATACTCAGTTTTATCTTGAGAATGGTGGACATTGAAACGTCGATTCACTTTTTGCGTTAATTCTTATAACCTAAAGAAAAAAAAATAACCAAAGAAATAATAATAACCAATAGAAAATATATTTTTATTTGTTGAGAAAAATTTTTTTTTGCATCCGGCGGGACTATCGGAACTAGTCCCCAGTATTTTTCGGTCAAGGTGGGTTGGGGTAATAACGCCTAGCGCCTCTGACCTGTGCCCCCAAAATCAACCTCGTTCCCAGGGTCCAGGGAACGAGGTTGCCCCCAAAACGTGCAGCAATGGAATCCAACAAACCTGATGAGCGGCTCAACAATGAACCAACTCGAGAACTTTTATCTCTTGCCGAATCAGCTAATTACGACATTATGGACGAGAAATTCGCTGTTTACATGGATAAACAAGATCCCCTCAGCAAACTTCGCGAGGAATTTCATTACCCGTTAAACAAAGACTTGCCAACAGGTAATTAAGTTACTGTGTTTAAAGTTAGCGAATTAATTGTTCACACGTGCAAAGTATAAACAGACATAACATTTTCTTGTTCTGTTAAGTTCATGCGAATGGATTTCAGAATAAGCGTATTTTAGTTTGTTTTTCGGTTCGGTGAGAGACTGGTTGTTAAGAAACAATATACGGAGCACAATCGCTCCTACTTCGTGTAGAGGACACAGAATTAAACAAGGTTTGTGATTGGTTAATGTAAGGTTGGGGTAAAATTGGGTTGGGTTCAAATTTCTGTGTCCTCTATACGAAGTAAAAGCCAGCACAATTACTCATCAACAATATTGACTTCATTTAAATTTATCTTTAATGTTATATACTGTAGTGCAAGAATTAGGGAATCATTGGTTGAGACAGGTGCTGCCTACCTGGAATAAGCATTTGGGCTAAACAAGCCAGGTAGCCATAACCTACTAGACACTAGCGCTTCTCTATAAATGGTTTCTTTGTAGCTTGTAACGATCAGCGGTAATATTCTAACAGTTTCTTAAATGCTGAACGCGCTTTTAAGACTGTTTTAATGGTAATATAACAGTTTTAGCCATTTAGTGGCCTTTAACAGGTGTGCATTAATGTACGAAGCCCATTTCTGATAGAAAATGTCACAAGTCACATCATGAGTCTTTGCGTGACATATTATAGGCCATGCATGTATGCATCATATGATGGGATAGTTGAAATAGGAATCTACTATTTTTTATGGTGATAGGTTAGACAGTTACAAAAATATATAATATTTATCTCTGTCAGGTTTCTAAATTTCAAAGACATTTATTTGTTTGGGGTCAGTTTTGAATAGCTTGCCCCCTGTCATACAATTCTCTAAAAAATAACTGTGATTTTGCAATGCTATAAGTCATCACCATCTTTACATATCAATCCCAAACTCAGCAGATATACTAATTTGAAAGCATTCTTTCAACCAGTAGTGATAAGCTTTGCTTATTGGCATACAGAAAAATTTTGACAAATGACGAGAAGGGATTTACAATAAGTTTGGAAATAATTTCTTTTTAATATGAATGGTTAGTTTTTACTTCAAGAAATGCTTTTAGATTAATCAATAAAATAAGTAAAAATTTAATTGCAATATATAATTTTATGTGAATTTTTAAAGTATACAGTGCATCATTTTGATTTTTTTGTTTTCACGGAATTTTTGGTTTCTTTTTCATCAAACCACCACATATCAGTGGACTTGACCCTAGTTGATGGAAATAGTCCCTGTGTGTATTTCTGCGGCAATTCCCTTGGACTACAGCCAAAAGAGACCAAGGCTCTCATAAGTCAAGAGCTGGACAAATGGGCCAAAATGTAAGCATAGTGTTAGGCAAATATCATAAAATTAATATGAAAAATAACCATCTCCACTAAAAATAATTCAAAGGGTGTTAGGAACAAACTTTTAAAACAGAAAATACCTTTCATAAGGTTGTTATATCCATGGGAGTACCTTAATACTATAATGGCATTGTGTACAGTACATATAATAGTTTATGGTCACTGCTGATCACAAAACAGTGGGGAACTCTTTGTCTCAGATCATCATAATTGCAAACTATTCAACAATTGCAAGGAAAGACAAAATCAGTATAATACCAATTTTGAGCAGTTTGAATACCTCAAACAAAATGTATGATCCCCCTTGAAACTAGCTTTTACAAAATAAAAATTTATGTCAATACATGTTTTTAAAGCCCTCTCAAATATGAGCAGCCTTCAGAAAAAATATAGTTCAGGAAACATTTTTGACCAAAAATAAATTATGATTATATACTTGGGTATGTATTTTTGCATTCAGTAGTATAATATATATATATATATGTTATTTGCCGGCCGGGAGGTCCGTATTGAGAAAAACTGTGCCAGATGTCTTGTGTAAGGACCGAGGCAAAAGGACAAGGTCCGTACCTAGACCAAGGGTACAGTTTTTCTCAATACGGACCTCCCGGCCGGCAAATAACATGTTTATTTTTTTCCCCTGTGTTTTCATGTTTTTTTTTCTTTTTAAAGGTCTATGCTCAGACTGTCTTTGTTCAGCAGGATAATAAAATTCACTATCTCTATGAAAACTTTATTCGTCGGATATTATGTAAAAAAAAAATTCGAAAACTGTTTCCAAATGTTAACGCTTTATGAGTTAAGACTTGCAAAACTAAAAAAAACTGAATGTTTTGAGTTTAGTCGTCTTAGCTTGTCACGAAGTCACTGTTGGTATTTGACCACGGGCAAGATCGTAAAATTCCGCCCGCTCAGGGAACCAATCAGATTGCAGGATTGGTTTCATCTTGCCCGCTCGCGCGCCGAAAAAAAAAAAAAGCGATAATTTTCTTTTTTTTTCCATATCCTTTCCATAAACATGATATATACTCTTTAACATCAACTATGGGGAGTTTGGAAAACTATGGTACAATATCATAAAAAGTTTGTAATGACTGGGAATTCCCATTTTGTTAAGCCAACTTACCTTTTCGACAACTTCAGATCCATCATCGTTGAAGTACCGAATGGTGAAGGATGGTGATACAAGACCTCTGTTTGTGTTATTAAAGGTGAGAAGAAACTATTTGTTTGACAATTTATAAGATATTAAAAAAAAAGCCCGAAATAATGCACGCTCCGATGGGTTATAATTCCGTTTTATATACAGAAAAAAAATCACGGTATGACGTCACACAACGCAAGAAAAACATAAATTATTTCTTTTTCTTTCTTGACTAGACACGGGCGCTAGGATATAAGCTCGCTATTTCAGTATATATAATAATTCATAGCGTAGCATGCTATCGTGATCTGTTAACTGCAACGTCCGAGTTCGTGACAAATACTAGCTACTGTTATTTTCACCGAATTGTCATTAATATTCGTAGCAAAAACTAGTTATAAACCGTAATTGGAAGAAAGAAATTGTCAGTATATACTTCTTACATTTTTAAACCACTTTTTCTAAATTCCCACTTTCAGGAGTTGTTTGTTTTCTACATATTTTAGATGAGGATCTATTGCTCCATTCACATTGTATTTTGTACAAACGCAAAATTCTCATCTTTAACTTTGATTTTACAAAAACAACTATCAGTATACTGTTATATATATATAAAATAATGGTAAAAGGAGAATGCAAAAAAGTAATTTTCCAGTTAATACCTACTTGTTATGTTTGGTCTGTAAGATCATTTCCTTGTCAAAAGCCTTAACCAGGTATACAGCCTCGTTATCGTGTCCAGCCTTAATGAATAAAAACTCCAGATTAATTATAAAATAGTTTAGGTATGTATAATATAATAGGTATCTTTAACATCCATAAAAGGACAACAACACCTTAAAAGGCTCCAAAATCTACAATTTAGATATTTGGTTCTAGTTTCAAAATTTTAAGTATTAATTGCTACATTAGATCTGTTTCGTAGGTCGTTGGTTAGTTGTAACGCCTCGCTCGAATCTAAATATTTGGTATTTAAATATACATATGCCACTGAAGGACATCAGTACTTTGTGGTTATTCTAAGCTCGGACCCAGCTGTACTGTTCGTAAAATCCCACGACCAAACTCCGAGCTGGCCCCTTTGCTCAGTTGGTTAGAGCGGCGTAAGATCTGTTTCGCAGGTCGTGGCATGGGTTCGAATCCCCCGGAGGTCCGAGATTTTTTTTCTTTCCTTTGTGTGGGTTTATGTTCTTTGTTGATGCTGTAGATCAGCGAAACTAGGTTATACCCCGTTCCAGTGGTAAGGCCTCACTTGAATCTATATATTTATTGTAGCTACATTAGCTTATTTGATGAGAACAAAACCTAAAATTTTTTTGTAGGCTGCAAGGCATGTTGAGACAAGTAATTTTTCTATTTGAAAAGTATTCTATGATTACTCTATGAGTACTCTTAAATGGTGTAGTCTATGGTTTCCAAGGATAAAAACAAGAAAAATTGAGTAAGTCCTTACCATACTTCTTGTTGACAAGTCACGTTTGTGTCTGTTTGAATCAATTCTTTCTGGAAATATTCGATGTTTCACATGTTTTGGTTGTTTAAAAAGTCATTTTTTGATACCATTTGGAAGATAACAAAATAATTTGTTTTGATATTAGTTTTATTCATTTTTTCAGTTAAATAATGTTTAATTATAACCAAACATTTTTTTGAGTTGTGCTGAATACTGACTGGACAGTAACTGTTAACAAAGATGACTTTTGTCTGCGCATGCGCGTCAAATTAAGAAAAACGTCTCCAAACGGCGGTAAGAAAGCAGCTCTTGTTGTGTCGCGAGCGCGCGTTGTGTGGTTTTAGGGAACCAAAGTTCAGTTTGGATTTTACAGATGGTTTAAATGTGAAAAACTCTAAACAAACTTTTATTGGCTATGTGGCTTCCCTGAAACGGAATTGAAACTTTTTGTGGCTAAAATAAAGAATACTAAATACTAAAAAAATACCGTTCAAGCGTCTCTGTTATTTTATGAATGAAGAGTTTGACGCCAACATTTGAAACAGGTCAAACCGAGAGATTACTGATCAGTTGTTGTTTGTCGCCGAAAACTTTCATAATCACATGGGCTCAGGAAGTTAGTGACTGGAGGTGAGTCATTTTTAATTTTTCCTTGTCAAATCAAAAGAGCAGCTGTAAAAGGCCTACTAAAAAACGAATGAAAGCAAATTTGATCTTTTCGCTTGTCGTCGTCCTTCACGTGCAGTTAATTACGACAACTTTATGACAATATCATTTTCTCAAATTAAGGCTTCCTTTTGAATTTGTGTTAAAGAAAAGAAAATGTTTCCCAATGTCCAAAAAAAAATGTTCAATTTTTTTACCTACATACGAAACTGGGCACTCCCAAGATGTAAATAAGTGTTTGGCGGCCATTTTGTGCTTTAGTCGTAGTCGGTCTCAACAAAGTCTTAGTTTTCGGCCAAGACTTTTGTTCCAGGCTGTGATATGGGAAATTCCAACTACCGCAAGAAAACTACAATCTTAGGATTCATTGAGTGTAATAGCAGTTTGTTTTACTTTGATTTAGACAATACAGAGCGATGTAAATACATTTGGTTGTGCCCCACAAAATTGTTTCTTGCGAAAATTTACTATCAGAAACTGACTGCTTTATTTTCTGTTTTCATTTTAATAACCAACATCAAATAAGTTAATCTTTTAAAGGAAGTATTAAACACTTTTTCCAGTGAATATTGGCGCAGTTAGTTGAAGCAAGTTGATTATTTCGTTGTGTGTTGTAATATTTGCAGCGGATTTTTGTTGTTTTGAGTTCCTTGCCATTTACCGAACTAGCGTGAACTCGAAAGTAGGCCTCAGTTACGATAATCGCATTGACCAAGTTGGTAATCATGAGTGACAGAATAAATTGAGGGATAGTTTATAGAAATATGTTCTGATTTGCGTACTCAGAAGGCATGGAAATTCAAGGACATGGCAATGTTTTGAACTGCGGGTTTGCAAACGAGCAGTGAGCTGTAATATTCTGGAACGAAATTTAGGTACTCGGGCGTGTCTAAGTTCAATGAGCAGAAATTCAAGTCAAGTGAAAATACTCATTAAAACTACAACAGTTAAATAACACACCGGTTTTATTATTTTGTAACTTTAATTTGTTATTTTTGTGCCATTAACAGGTCGATGAGTACTGTACAAGTCTACAGCAGATGCAACCTATTCTTGTGCTTGTAGCCATCGCCATCAGCGGATAGTGGTCAAAAGAAGTCAGCACCAGCGGATAATCACTTGTGTTCAAGATTCAGCATAACATTTATTGTGTGGACTTCGTTTGCTTTTGAAAGATTTATAGCTCCATATAATAACTCAACTTGATACCGTACAAAACATTGTAACTATAGGCCATAAAGTTTTCTGAGACAACTATACTTATAGATTGGGAATGTTTAAGATTGCGATGTTACTCGAGACGAAAGCGAAAAAATATTGTATATTAATAGTTTCAAGCTATAAACATCTTTTTGTGTTTTTACCAAACAATTATAAGGTGAGTTCCAATCATGCAATACTGTGTACTAGTAGCAGTTTTAATCAATGAAGAATTGTATAAATAAAAGTTTCTCCATTCATGTAACACATTGTCGTTTGCCATAATGAAAATTGAAAGCGCCAACTCGCGCCCAAACAATTAGCAGGTTTAATTTCTGCTTTATAATTACCTTTTTTACTTTTTCTTCTCTTCTGAGTTGAAGAAGCAGCTCCAACAAGTTACTCCTTTTGGAGATTTACAAAAGCAGACTTAATACGCGAGTAAAATATTTTATTATACATTAATGGCATTTCACACTTGAGCGTTCAGCCGGAAAGTCATTTACGAGTAATTTATATAATAAACAAACGTCGCATTTTTCATGCATCGAATATAATTCACGAATTAACTGCATGGAAAGTGCGACATCTGAATTAATTAAATTCGGCAGATTTGAATTTTGTGCGGCTTGTGTCGAATATTCGACAGCGCCAGTGGAATATTCGGCAAAAAGTTCGACTGTTGTTTCAGACGTCGAATTTCTCATGCAGCGAATAAAATGCATAAATTATGTTTGTTTTCACGGTATTTTCTGGGTGTTGACACAAATGCCGTGCGCAGAAAGTCACGTGTTGTGTGACTGTTTATCATACTCATGCTTAAAAACTACGAAATATACTTGTCTCGACATCGGCGTAAATTATTCTGTGTTCGAGGAAGATGAAGAGGTCCCGGGATGGATGACTGGGCGTTGTGTGGCTCGATGTAAGGCGTGTTTTCGTTTCGCGATGACAAAATTAGCAAAACAAAAGAACTAACTTTCAGAACTAGCCTTCTTCTTACAACCAAGTAGTTAAAAGCTATATGCATATATGTAACCCTCGTTTGCTGATAACACGGAGAGTATTCGAAATGAGAAATTGTCTCGTCTTTTTCGCTCAAATTCTGCGCCATTTTGATTTTGACGCTCTGACCGAGAAAAAAAACAATGACTTGGGATCTGTGAACCACTCACGGCGTTCCGAGCAATTGTGTTCGATAGAATTATATGCGACGTCTGAAACGCGTGCCATACAAAACAAGTTTGAGTCGACTCAAATACGAATTATATTCGATGCATGAAAATTGCGACGTTTGAAACGGGCCTAACAAAGAGTTTCGTTAACTGCATATAAAAATTTAAAAAAAGTTTAAAGTTGTTCAAATCTTTTTTCTTCTCCAATATTTCAGCTGCTTTTTTGTTTTTCCTGGTTGTAATCTTAACGTTTCCCTCTCGTTCTTCCTTTTATATTGTCCGACTTCCGATTGTTTCCGCTTTTTCCGCTTTTTACCGTTTTTTCGTTCCTCTTTTTACCGTGACCCAAGTCAGGGTCTGTCTGGTAACCAGCAAAGTTGTTTTATCCTGCCTCAACTTGCATCATGAGATATAAGTCCAATCTTATTTCTGTCAAAACTTGAAAATGTAAGCTTTGAGCAAAACAATGCTGTAGCTCAAAAGTTATCTTTCTTTTTGATAAACGATCCTTAAGCTAATTGAAACAATATTTTAAAAAGCACATAGATTATCTTTAACCCTCTTTTAGTTAAACTACCAGCAATAGTTTCTCGTCTCTTTAGGCTGATATGAAAAGAGAAAGAAAAAACACATTATGCAAGTAACTGCTTTCACAAGTCCACAAACTTGAATGAATGATTACTTTTTAAGTGACAACATCTAACACTAGTTTCAATCATTTAGGATGTATATGAAATTGCACTTGATTCAAACAGACTTGGAACTGAAGTCCTTTCAAACCATGTGACGTCATAAACCGCCGTCGTCTGTTTCGAATTCTGCTCGCACTAAATGCAGTATTTTGAATGCTTATTTCCTGGACTTCAAATAGTCAGGTAAACGCTTTTGTCCATTTATAGTTGAATAGAAGTGTTGGAAAAGTCCTTAGAGCTATAAAAGTACCTGTGACAAAAGGGCTTCAGCAGCACTTTAATAATTAACAATTATTCTCAGAAGTCGAGGTGAATATTCTAAAAGCTACTATTCACCGAGACTGAAGACAATAAATGTTTTAGTATATACAAATAAGGTGATTTCAAGAAAAATTCAACAACTTTTAAGAATTTTTTAATTTTTCGCAATCATTTTAACTTATGCACGCGCCAAAACTAGCGACTCGCTTTCATGCGTGTAAATTAATTAATGCAAAAAAAGTCAAACGATTTACAGTTCACACAAAGAATCTCAGCCTAAAGGGAGTTTTAAAGAGTTTCTCGCCAAAGAACGTGAAAAGGTGAATGGCAATTGCTAAAGAATGGTCACATCGATTAACAATTGAATCTGACCAAAAATCACTTGAAATGACAGCTCTCGAAATCGTGCCATGTGCTTGCTGAAAAGGCTGCTTTGCAGTAACGACATTTTCATTTTCTTGAATGGAAACTTTCTTAAACTGCATGAGACGTGGGACTTTAATACAGTCTGTTGTTGGATGAAATGTGTCTGTGACTGTACGGATTGAGAGTTTTGGTGAGTGATAGTCACAATAGCGGTGAAATTTGAAGACATTATCGCAAACTGCTCAAAGGTCGATCAGCCGATCGTTCAATGAAAGAAATCATGCCTTCAACTCTTTTGTGGCCTCAAACTGCGAACCTTGAGATAGCGGTTTTTTGCATCTTAAGCTGAAGTATTAAATTGTTATTTGACTGATTTCTCAAATATCATGGCTCATCTCTTAAGAAGTGGTCAATGGTGGACCTTATCGACACCAAACTCACTTTGCATGCATGCTACGAGCAGACAGGTAAAACTTCCTCAAACATTTATTCATTTTGAACTGTTGTACTCACGTCTTGAAATTTTACCCGAAATTCGATTGTGCAAACCAATATAAAAAGATGCAAAGCAATTATTAAACATTGATTTGCCGCTGCGATTTTAAAGAGCACCATTAGTTTGTTTGAAAAGTTGTAAACATTGTCAATGTTGTTTTAGTTTGAATTGTTCGGATATTAAAGTGCTTTTTACTTTGAAAGCATTCAGTGCATACTTTTTTGCTTTTTTGGTATTTTCTGGAATTTCCGTTTTCTGTGTTTGCAAAATTTCATCGTATGTGACTGTTGCAAAGTGGAAATTTTCCGCCGCCATTTTGACACAAATATTATCCCGAGTGGATAATGCTCAATAGCCCGAGATAGCGAACCAATCAAATTTCGCCATTTAAGGTTTGTATATACTAATGGTAATTATATTATAATTAAAGAATAGAAACAGCTATAGCAAAGAATAGCTTTGAACAGCAATGGTGTGTAGCAGGCCATTTGGAACCGAAAGTTGATATTGGGGCATTGAGGTGGAGTTTGTCTGCAAGCATAGCACAGAAGCACAGTAAGTGTTGAATTCAAAATTATTCTAACAGGGAAACTGCAAATGCCCAATGGGCCAGAAGAGTATTTGTCATCTGACTCACGTTACATTTTATCATCATCATCATTTAGGTGAGAAAATGCCCAAGCTGTAACTACCCAATAAAAAAGCACCGCAGGGGTGCAATTTCATGTACTGCATCATGTGTAGCACTTCATATTGCTGGAACTGTCTTGTTGTCATGGAGAAGCATGGCGAAACTTACAGCTGCAAGCAGCCGGCGAAATCATTTGAAGTGGTTTCTTTACCACTGGATGGAATGCCAAGCAGGTTCAATGTTGCCATAGATATCGCTATTAAGTTATGTGCGTTAAGTGGGTGTAACTCCCAATCAATTCTGAAACATAGCGGACTATCTAAGACCCTCAATACCTTAGCCCTCCGTTTTACTTTGTAAACAGGTGCTTAAAATCCCTGATTGGGAGCACAAAGTTAAGCCTAATTCGCTGTTTACGTCAGAGTCTGTCACAATGAAATGAATTGGGTAAACAACACACCAAGAGACGCAATATGATGCACAAAGGTCCATTGTTGTTGCGTTTTTTTAACAGTTAATAGCAACAGGTGAATATTACTTTTGTTAGTGTCCGAAAGATAAAAAATTACAAAGTTTAAGAAAATCCAACAAAGACACCCTGCCTCTAGTAATAAAATGGGTGAGATATGATGCTTGTCCATTTCCACAGCGTTTGAAGAGTTTTTCGATTTCATTTCTTGAAAGTCGAGGCAGGTTACGCAATTTTTTTTTCCAAAAAAAACATTCTTCCTGCATTACTACTGTTCGCCGCCATCTTTGTTTCCCCAATTCATGATCCGATAACATGAATAGGTCTATTGCATTGTCTTGTTATATAAAAACTGAGAAGTTATATTAAGTTTGTTTGATTATTCCTTTTTGGTCTTTGATAATACAACTGCTTGCGTGCTGTAGTAATTGAATTATCTACTTGGTTGAGAAAATGTCTTTTTTACCAAAATTTATTAAGTTTGATGATAATTAAAGAACTAGGTCTATTGCATTGTCTTGTTATATAAAAACTGAGAAGTTATATTAAGTTTGTTTGATTATTTCTTTTTGGTCTTTGATAATACAACTGCTTGCGTGCTGTAGTAATTGAATTATCTACTTGGTTGAGAAATTGTCTTTTTTTACCAAAATTTATTAAGTTTGATGATAATTAAAGAACGCGTTTGCTACATCATACTTTCGAAGATTCTCTGAATCATTTTATCTTTTCAGAACCGAATCGCCAGGGGTAGTGGAATGTACAACTTCAGGCGTGTAGTGGACAACATTAAAAAGGTTGTGTAGCTCCCCCAGTTCAACTGTCTCACCCCTGCCACGGAGCTTACGTTAAAAGCGGTTCAAGGGTTTGACCAGCAAACTAAATGAACGGTTTTCTGCGTCTTGCATTGGACTTGATTCTACTCTTCACTCTGTAGCAGACTTCAATTAATAATGCAAGTACATGTGTCACTTCGTTTTGGAGGGGACAGCGATGCCGTCTTTACTCCACAGCACAAGAATAGTAAGCAATAGTTGCGTTTGTGCATGTTAGAATTACAGTATATAATTGACCAACTTGATATGTTGGTTACTGATCCCGCAAAGCTTTTGCTTGAACTACAGAGTGGAATGAATATGAAGAAGGTGTGTAAAAATGGTAGAAAATATATCTCTACAATTAATAGCCTTGACTTTAAACCACAAAGGACAAGTTCAGTTTTCCTGTGGGTCAAAACAAACAATCCTCTGGAAAGTCTTGAAAGAAGTAATCTCTTCCTCATAGAGAGAATGAGGGAGAGAGAGGGGGAGAGAGAGAGAGAGAGAGAGAGAGAGAGAGAGAGAGAGAGAGAGAGAGAGAGAGAGAGAGAGAGAGAGA
>JAOBRD020953955.1:0-12194 GCA_027575215.2 Hydrozoanthus sils
TTTTCGCCGGGATCCGGGGGCAAACACCCGCCATCTTTGTTTACAAAAATTACCCTGACCTCGTTCTCATGTTTCTGACGCGCGGTACTGGGAACAACTCCGGGAAGGTGAATTGCGGCCGGGGTTTTGATGTATTCGCGTTGCGTTCACGAGGTGACATCCTCGAGCTGTGCGCGCGCACGTAAACAGAAATCACGTTGTTGTCGCGTTGTCCGACGAGGCAGTCGTTAAGTACATCGTGCTACGCACGCAGTTACGCTCTTCGAATTCGATTTCCCTGGTTTGCAGGAAAAAAAAACGAAAATAAAATTAAGAGTTTGACACGCTGTTAGCAAACCCTAAAAGAGCTGAATTAAGCGAATCGGGAATTAAAAGCGACTGTCACAAAACTGAGGTTACGTGGTTGGGGCTGAAGCTTATGATTTGCAGCATGCAATTACTTTGACTGTTCGCTTTTTACATAAGAACTAGTAGCTTTCGTCTCAGCCTGGGTTGTTTTTAGGCTTTTGGCGATTTCAGCCTTAAATCAATCTTAGATTGTTATTATCTCCTTTATTTCCGACTGAGTGGATTAATTGCTTGGAACAATAAAAAGGCGCTAAGAAATACGTGTTTGTTATTTCTTATCGTGTTATATGCAAAAATTGAAAATGCTTCAACGAAAGTGCGCGTGTACAATCTTAACTAAATATCTCAATCTTTGTACAATTAAATGAAGTTCTTAAATAAATGTTCGATCAAAATTTCAGCCTGGTTCTGATTGCTCTCAGCTTGTTCTTCGTCAAGTTAGTTTGTGGGCAATCGCTCATCACACATATTTGCACCTGGTGATTTCGTAACAGATACAACAAAAGGTTCGGTAAAAAAACTTTGCTAACATTTTTAACGTCTGTTACTCGGTGAGGATGCAGTTATGCAAATTTTTCTAACGGAACAAAATCATTTTGCTTGAAAAGTATAAAACTAAAACAGAATCATAAACATTTAAGTGTTCAACAACTTTTTCTTTAAAAAAAAAAACTTTTTAAAAACAGTGTAAAACGCATGTGGAAAAATGCATGCAAGGAAAACTTTTCAAGAATTACTAACTTAAATAATTAGGTGTCCGTCCTTTAGTCATAGTTTCTTCGAAATTTGATTATCATATGCAATTTTTTCTCTTTGTTGCTTTGTGAACGTGATACTATTTTCCAGTTTCGTGTGCTTGTAAAATCGGTGCGCCATGATTCTCAGAAAATTACGAGAACATCTAGGGAGCGGATGAATTACCTAGTCGATTTCCGGAATCCCACAGCGAGGAATCTTGTTACGTTTTCTTATATGATATTGTTTTCTTTTCCAGTTAATTGTTCTTCCCAAAATAAACGAGCGAGACTTTGAGTATCCATTAAATACTTGGCATAAATATAGTTTGCATTTTGCAAGCTGGGTATAAAAACACTGAAGTATCGGCCTTTGAACAACTTTGTAAAACAACGCCCCCTTAAAAACATTAAACCAAAGCAAAATAAGTTCAGTTTGAACTGATTCAACTTTCAACAAGCCCTTATGAAGGAATGATTGAAGAGTTCAAGCGTAGAAAAACTTCCTTTATTTTAGACTTGATCCAGTGCTATCAAATCTTAATTTCTAAAAGAAAATAAGTGGAATTATTCCGAACAAAGTTTGGTGTAAGGCAGTATTTATCGGTTTAAAACAAGAAGACTTTTCAATATAAGCATTTGAAGACATTTTTACCCGAAATTTGACCTTTGAGCGAAGGGGAAATAACTCTGGCACGCGAGATGTACAAGGATTGCTACCGTCTTTTATTTCTCTCGGAGTTGCGGTCTTACATGATGTTAAGCTAAGCTCGGTGTACCTTACCGTCTGAAGAACTCATTAAGACTGTTCTCTCTCTGTCTTATCGTGTTATTATATTATCAACAACACTATAATTTTATGCATCACAAGATGCCTAACTTTCATTGTTGACAATGGAACATTGCAGATAGCAGCCTTGTTGTTTTTGTACTCTTACCCGTTGTGTTTATGAGAAGCGATATGATCTGCGGTTGTGCAGTGCCAACTAATACTCATATTGCGGTTAACAGAAATCTAAATGTCATCTTAATTCACTATATACTTAAGTTGCGGATGTTCCTACTTGAAACTCAATTTCTTCAGCTCCCTTACGTAAGTAAGCCAGCAATATACCACTATCGTTTTGCATATTGATGAAAACTTAATAAAATAAGTAGATACTAAGATAGGATTAAGATAACTGAGTAGTATTAAGCCTTGAACAGCTCGGCTCGAGCTGTAAACTGACCATTTCTTATTCATAATCTGCTACTCAACAATCCTGCACTTTCGACCTTTTTAAATCACAGTTTGAACTCTGATACAACTTTTAAAAGTTTATTTTCTCACTTCATAAAAGAGCAACTCTGATTTAGATGCGGCAAAACTGACTTGAAAAGTTTACACAATAGCTTCTTTGTGTAGCCTTACAAAATTAAAGAAAAACTTACAGTTTAATATTGTTTGCACTGAGCATTGGGCGGTTAGATGCTAACATTGCTTGGCCTCAACTGGTTCAGCGGTGTTTTTCAGTATGTTTGAAGAGGTTACCTTCAACGTATTAGAGCTTACACATAAAAACACATTTTCTGCTGTTGCTGATTATGATGGTGATGTCGGCGGGGAGAGTGCATGCTGATGGTGACATTCTTGTGATGTGTCATAATATTTCAGTTTCGTTTTTAGTTTATCTGCCTGGGCCCGTTTCTGATTATAACGACAAGTGATACGTATAAAAAACCAGAAACAAACTAAAGCAGATAAAAGAAGCCCTGACTAGGAAGAGCATCGGGGACAATCAACTAAACCTACAGAGATGAACTTGTTTATATTGGTCACTGTATTAACTTTAGATGCCGTTATAAAGGGAAAAGGTGAGTTACCAATGAAATGGAAAACTGTTTTTGATTTCAAAAACGGCATAGAAGATTTTCTGCATGTTCTTTGACGATGGGTTTCCCGGTATAAGGAGATCTCCGTAACAGGAACGCCGTGGTCTCTCTATAGCCTCTTCATTTTACATCTTTTTTTTATCTTTCATTTGCTTTACTCTTGCCGTCTCCAACACTTACCTCCTTCAACTATTGACTTGCGTAGAAATAAATAGTTAAGTATTGTGAGAAGTTGGAAAAGAGAATAGATATGTGGAGATAAGGAATTTCTCTTCGAGTGTTCAAATTGGCATCTCACATATTCGCTGCGCTAACGAATTTTTTTTTTTTTTGTTTATTTCATAAACATTTAACACGAACTCGTGTAAAAGTTTCAGTGTTGAAATATGTGAAAATACTGCACTGAAATACCGGGGGGCGCCGAAATAAAACCGCTTCTTTGATTTAATTCAATGAAGAAACTGTAAGTGCTATGTCGTACCCAGAAAGTTCTAACTTAGATTTTAACATATAACACGTGTGTTTTCGTTGAGCATTACTTGAGGTGATGGTAAATCAGTTTGAAAACGCATTTTCAAAACTTTCCAAAACAAGCTTAACACAGGCTAATGAATATTTTTCACAACAGTTTGATTGGCATCTAATAACAAAAATTTCACATTTTTGAAACTTTTCTAGTTTTTCTTCGCAATATCTCGCTCAAAAGTGCATGTAAAACGTGTTACAAATCAAGCTTTAACATATATCTTTCTTCACACGCGACGCGTTTCGCGACAGAGAAACGTAGCACTTACTAAGTGATTATTTTTGCGCCAACCGGTACATAGATATAGCAGAATGGCAGAGATAGCCCAAAATTACGTGCGCTATGATCGGCTATAGTTCCGTTTTATAAATAACAGGGTGACGTCACATAATGGTGAAAGAACGTCTCCGTTTAAAACTGCTTACGATAATTTCTAAAAATAAATAAAATAGCCGGCATCGCAAGTGCTTCAAAGAAAGAATGTCAGCACTTTTCTAGCCTTCTCCTAACGTCATAGTGTTTTTTTTATTATTTCTTAGAAACATTATTTCCGCTGAAGCTCGCAGATTCTTTTCTTGTCAGGGTCTTTTTCTCATAGCTAAAACAAGTTTGCTTAGGTATGGTTAACAAATTTTCTGAAAATTTCTTAAAGCAGACGATCTTCATTCTCTTCGAAGATGACTGAGTCCATAAGCGTCAAGTCGAAATTAATCTTCAAGTTTTTTGAGTTGTGGATATTTGCCGAGCTGCGAAGCGGCGAAGTAAATATCCACCACTTTCACCGATGTGAATAATGGTTTTAGTATATACCACACAAGTTGAATAATCAACGAACCAAAAAATACTTTAATTTTGGCATTGCACCGACAAATCACAAGTATTCGGGCTATTTTACAAAAAATATTTAAGGGCGCTATCAAGTAGAAGTCACACGACAATTATAAGTCAGGAATGGTTGATTTACTTACCATTAAAAACTGACAAACCAAATTTTGTTGCAAATTTGTGTTTTTAGGGACACCATCATTTACTGAGGTTATTTCCTCTTCGGTAACTGAAGCGAAACGGGAAGCCACTTTGTTTCCGTCTCTTTTGCTGCTCTAAAGTAAATAGCACTGGATATTTTACCTCCGAGCAATCTGAGTTAACCAATCAAAACGCGCGAAGATAGATATTCACTTGTGTAGTAAATACTAAGACAAAATAAACGCTGAAACCAGGAATAATTTATTACAACGCGATTGGAAACAAATTGTGTATTAGAAAAGGTACGTTCTAGGCTGCACCAAATGCGGACATAAATAATCCATGAAAAAATTTATTCACGAGTGAATTTTCAGGGCCGAGTTAAAGGGAGAGAACTCTAAACTACATGAAGATTTATACTACATGGAGAATTTGTACATGAAGAATTTTATAGTACATAAAGAACTCTACAGAACATGGAGAAATCTATAGTACATAAGAACTCTACAGTACACGGAGAGTTCTATCAATTTATAAAGAACTCTACAGTACATGGGGCAATCTATAGTACATAAAGAACTCTATAGTACGTGGAGAATTCTATAGTACATAAAGAACTCTACAGAACATGGAGACAGTTTACAAAGTTCTTAAAAGGAGTCCCAATCCCTCCTCTTCTTTACTCTTTTCTCTTCCCCTTTGTTTATTACCTCTAACTATTTTGTTTTTGAAAAGACGTAGTTAAGTCATGGGGTGAATATATAGGCAATCCGCTCGGACCAAGAGACACCTTACACCAACCATTATAGAACAAGTATTCTATAAAAATTGAAGAAAACACTGTCTATCGGAAACCGTGGATAGACGCAGATATTAAGTACATCCATGACATAATAGACGACGATGGTAGCTTTGTCAAAAATTTAATACTTGCTTTAACTATCTGAATTACTTCATTGTATTAAATGCTATTCCAAAGCAATGGATGAAAACGTTGAAAGAGGCTAGCACAAACTCTTTGACAACGAAAAGTTTTCTTTACAATTTTATGGTTTATAAAACTGAAACTAAGAAACTTTACTATGCGCTTTTAAATTTAAAAAAAGTGACGGTGCATCTCCAAAATGTCAAGAAAAGTGGATAGCTTCGTTAGCTTTAGAAAATGTTGATTGGGCTGAAGTGTATAAACTTCCTTTTAAGTGTGTGAAAGAAACAAAACTTCAATATTTTCAATACAAATTGATACATAGAATTTTGCCAATAAACAAATTTTTATTTCGGATTGGATATAAGAATACACCAAATCAGGAAGTAACAATTGAGCACTTTTTTTATGAATGTCAACATGTTATTAACTTATGGCAAACACTAAAACTGCGTGTTCAAAACCATGCAGATTTAATCCTTAACCTTTCCATTAAAAATGTTTTACTTGGTATCAGAAACAAACACTCTGCGAAGAGCACCAACTATATTATAATACTTGCGAAATACTTGCGAAATATTATATTTACCTATGCAGATGCAAAGAGACACAGTTAAATATTTGTATGTTATTGAATTTCATAAAAAATAAACAAATAAAAAAAGAAAATATGCGGGATTTCCAAGATTAGAAAAAATTGAAAATTTATTTAATCTTCACGATGATATATAAAATTGTAATATCGAACTGATGCAAAGGTAAATTATGTAATGGGAAATGTAAATAAATATGAAAAAAACTATTTTGCTTAACATAAAGAATCCGTGTTCCAGCTAATATGAGAACCCTTCAAGACTATATAACGTATATATAAGTGCGCGTTAAAAGGTTTACTAAATGCTTTTGGGCAAACAGGGGAACTGCCAACAACCTCGCAAATTCAATACCTAAAAATACCAATTATTTGGTCATTGATACACTCACTCTTTTTGGTCTCTTTTTGTTTCTTAGCTTGCCCGGCTATCGGTGTAGCTAATAGGGCAGTTGTGCCAGACAGCAGATTTTCGGCAACATCAAATTACCGTGGTTGCGAACCTCACAATGCAAGACTGAACCTTCCTGTTTGTGGCTGGGCAACAGTTCGTAGCAGCAGTCACAATGAGTATTTACAAATTGATCTTGGATCAATATATTCAATATGTGCTATAGCCACTCAAGGCTCCAATGTTTATAATGAGTGGGTTAAAACTTACAAGCTGGAACTGTCAACCAACAACATAGCCTGGAGTTACTATCGAGAAGGCGGGACAATTAGGGTAGGTTAATTTACAGGAACTTTAAAACATTTAATGTGCTCACAATCTAATCTAGACAGACAGACAGACAGAAAGACGGATGGGCGGGGGAAGGGATCGATGGTTAGATGGATAGATGGATGGATGGATAGATAGATAGATGGGATAACTTATTTCTACACGGTTGTTACATCAAAATTTTGTACAATTTGTAAACTATATTCTTCGTGTAAGCCGTGGCTGTTTACAAAAATTTGATGATACACTAAAATTTGCAAAAATTTTTCTTAAAATTGTTATAACGTATTTTAATTTTACAACTCATATTAAACAGTTTAGTTCTAAAAAGTGTTACCATGTAACTATTTATGTTGATAGGCAGATAGATTAAGACCGACAGACAGACAGACGGGCGGACGGATGGGTGGGTGGATTGATTGATGTAGCATAGTTTATGTTAGCAAACAGTCCTTGTTTAAAACACGTTGATAAATTAAGTAATCTTCCTAGTAAATTAAACTCTTCCCTTTGAACTCAACCAAAACTGTAGATTTTCAACGGGAACAGCGATAAATCAACTGTTGTAAAAAGAACTCTGTATGCACGAGCAATTGCGAGGTTTGTGCGGTTCCATCCGGAAACCTTTAACGGTTGGCCTACAGTGAGACTTGAGCTGTACGGTAAGCAGAAAACGTAGATACGGGATTACGCCATATTATTATTACTGCTATCAACCTCGTTGATGTCATTTTTAGTAAATACATTATTTGACACCATATTCTCTCCTACATTAACATACAGCAGTGAAGTTTAGAGTGTTTATTTGAAACAAAATTTTGCTACATGGGCTAAAGGTGTGAATAGCAACGCTTCGAACCTTGCTTGTAGGGTTAAATTGGGAAGATTTCCTTTAAAGATTTTTATTGACAAACTAATTATGCATTACTGGAATCATTTTTTAGACTTGTCTGATTCCGCGATTGCTAAACAAGCTTTTCATGTTTCAGAATTCTTACATGAAAATAAAAAGAATTGTTATAACCATTTGAACTTTCACAATACTTTCAATTTTTATAATATTAATATTCAAAATGGTTTAGCATTTCTTAAATCTTCAATTTTCGAAGTACGAATCTTCAATGAGAGCAGAATACGTAAGATTTTGGTATAATTCTATTTTACACTCAGAAAAACTAGAATTTTACAGAAAAGTCAAATTAAGCTACGAAACCGAGCCTTACTTAGATACAGTTAAATATTTTGGACAAAGGAGAATTAAACTCAGAATAAGCAACCGTAGCTTAGCCATTGAATCAGAACGATATAAAACAACTTTGATTAATGACAGAAAATGTTTGTTTTATTCCTTGAATGAGATTAAATCAGAAGAACACATGCTTACAATGTGTACATTATATGAATGAGTTACGAACTCAGTTTCTCGATAAAATTAAGAGTAGAAATATAAAAGCCAAACTGAACCATTTTCACGAATTTTTGTACAGTGACAGAGATGAAGTTGCTAATTGTTTTGATAAGAATTTTAAAAACACATTTAAAAACTTAGAAACCAGTATAGATGACTCTTGATTTTCACAATTCTGGTTAAAATGTCCGTACAGTTACTGACCCGTACTTAATTATGCATACAAAGCTATCGATATTGAGACCAAAAATTTCTTGCAGGGCTGTATATTGAAAAGTAAATCACGAAACAACCACTGCTAAAGTCAAAGGGCTGATACACACAACAAGCGACGCTACCCTGAAAAGTTTTAAATTGTTTTTAAAATCACCTTTGCTCCAGACCTCCTCATCTAAGACATTTTTGGACGTTAGTGCCCGGACTTCCTGTCCCCACTTTACCATTCCCATTTTTACCATTCCCCGTTTTATCGTTGCCCCGTTCCTCCTTCCACGTTCCTCTTTCCCCGTTTTAGTAACACCCTTCATTTGCTTAATTATAGTTTAGCTTTAGTTGTTATTGTTGTATTAAAGAAATGGCTTTTGAAATACCTGAAAAATGTTGGTCATGTAAATAAAGCGAAATGAAACTTAGTAAGTCACACTGCATCTGGGCTGCAATTCTCATGGCATCAGGTACGCTATCTCTCGTGACCTAAACTGCGTAGCTTACCTTACAGAAAACTGCACAGTCACAAATTAAAATGTGATTGATACTTTATTATTCCTATTAACATTATTATTGTTACTCTTAATATCATCCCGATTATCATGCATTTCTACTGATAGTAAGAAAGTGGCAAGATGGTTAGGGTGCCAGATTTGCTGGGGGTTGTCTTTGGTTCAAATCCCACTCTAACTACTAACCGGATTTAGCTTCGCTGATTGCAGGGACAAATCCACTAACCTTGAAAGCACTAAACTGGTCCTGTCTTTTGTGCGAGTGTTGGCTGTGCCCTACTGTGTTAGTAAAATGAGTAAAAACAGCCACTCGAAAACTTGAAAAGCAGAGTTTTGCCTTTTTTTCAACCGAAAGTGTTGCTTTGCTTCGATGGTACACGTGACCTATGACGTAGACATAAGAACTCAAGTGCACAAGTTTGAAGGCCATGATTGCAGGCTATATCGTCCTTTCAAAGTGTTTGTGAAACCACCAGCCCTGCACCGATGAACCATGATCGCAAGCAAATAACGCAGCGCCGAATTCTCATTTCTACGTCACTTCAGGCGATAGGACTTTCAATCGAGAACTATGATTTTCTATCGTTGTTGTCGCAAATTCAATATCGCAATTACAGCAAGACTTCTAAAAAGGCCATATTTCTATGGTACAAGTAACATAAGGGGAACACTAGGAGCGCTTCAGAGATTCCCTTTAACTACAAACTCGGGGCAACTCTGAATAAATCTAAACCTGAGCCGTATATACCAGACTTTCTAAGACGCTCAATACAAAAACCCACTATGTTAATGTGTTAACGGTGCTGAAAAGCCCTGAGTAGCTTTGTATCTGTGCTTGTATGCTAAATGGCTGAAATACCAGTCTTACCTTTAGTTTTCACTTTGTTTACCTTTCGCCTTCGAATGTAGGAACAGCATACAACTTTTAGGCAACCTCACTGAAGTTCTCTAATTTACATATAGCTTCTTTTTAAAAGCTGTTCGAAGGTGTGGCTCCTTTAAAGATTTACAAAATATAACGAGAATGTCGAGTTTTTTGTCAAGGAATACTTTGATTCAAATTTTAAAACAAGCCGTTAGGAATGCGTTAAATCTCAGGCCTGGAAAACAAAAGCAATTTTTTAATATTCAGCATTTACCGCTCGGCCACTACTACGTCCAATTCGTTCTATTTTCCCACAAGAACTTATGTGTATTTGTTGTTTTCTTCATGTTGGGTTGTTGTTAGGATAGCTAGTTAGGCAGTGTTTTCCAGCGGGATATAATAACAAACATGTTATTTAAACAAAATAGCTTATTTCACTGTACCCTACTCGTCAGCATTGTTTAACATGTTTAACATATGTATATGTGCGCACTGACACATTTGCTTAAAAAATCCAATTTACTCTAAAAGTTTTATCTTTTTCTTCAATTTCAGTTTGTTTTTTTTATTAACTTGAAAAACACATTGTACGAGAAGACTATGCTATTCAAATAAACATTTTCACTCCTGTGCTACTTGTATGATATGATTAAGTCTTCAAATCATACTGTCCGAGTTACTTTCACCCCGGACTATAAACTAAATTGCAATTCTATAAATATACTTAAGGTTAATTATTTAATAACCAACAGCCTTGTTGTAGAGTTTTACTTCCATTCTCAGCGCATATACTACTAGTACTAGTAATTACTATAAAACTTTTTCCAGAGACTGATGAATGCCAATCCGCACCATGTAAGAACGGTGGGACGTGTGCACAGGGACCCAACAGTTACACGTGCTCCTGTCCTGTTGGTTATACTGGTGTCAACTGTAATTCAAGTAAGTTAGCTAAATTCTTTCTTGAGCCTAATAGGCTCATAGGGCTCTCGGCTTATCTCCGGTTTCTGTTGTGTTAAGCGGATGAGATTCTTTGACTCCCTCTGGACAGGACACTAATTTATCGCAGGTTAGCTTCCAGCAGATCTGGTACTCATTTATACAGCTGAGTCGACTGAAACAAGTCAGGTAAAGTGTCTTGTTCAAGGACACAACACAGTGGTCTGACCAGGGCTCGAACTCGCAACCCAAATATTACGAGTCGAACACGCTAACCGCTCAGCCACTGCGCCGACGATTAACACAAGGAAGTAGTGACAAGATTTTTTAAGAGTGCAAGCAATTAGTAAGGCAAAACTTTTCAGGCGCTCTTGTGATATTCCTACCATGACTGGGCACTTACATAATACCTTTAAGCCAATGTGCTTCTTTTCTTTATCCACTTCAAACATTGGAGAACGTACAGCTCTACCTGTTCCTTTCCAGCCGCTTTATATTCGATAGTAAACGCAATTCTTCAACTTATAAAAGTACAAAATATTATTAAATCTTCTCCGATCAATTTTGTGTCTCCTATTGTTTTAAGATATTGATGAATGTAAACCGCAACCCTGTCTGAACGGTGGAACTTGTACTGATGGTATCAACAGCTACACCTGTTCATGTGCTGCTGGTTTTACTGGTGTAACTTGCCTTACAAGTAAGCCTAAGATAATCTTGTTCCTTTTCCTTCAAAGTGCAATTGATCTGCAACAATTTGGACTAGTTTTGTAAAAAATGTGATAAGGTTTTTTGATGATGAAGGAACTTGATTGAAACAATAGCGAACAATTATACTTTTTGATTTTTTAACCAATACTGTATCTAAAGCCAAGATGTCAGATAAAAATGCTTTACCACTAAATTTAATTATCTATTCTCCAAAACTACTCAAGAAAATGTTTTTTTTGTTCTATACTTAAAAGAAGAAACCGCATTAGTCAAGTGTTCTACATTACCAGCTCATCTCTTTGAATGGCCAAACATCACTACCTTTCTTCAGATATTGATGAATGTCAAAGTGCACCCTGTCAGAACGGCGGTACATGTACAGATGGTATCAATAACTACACTTGTTCCTGTCCTGCTGGATACACTGGGATCAATTGTGGAACAAGTGAGTAGCGACGAGGTTTAAAAGGGTATAAGGTCAAATCTTACAAGCAATTTTTTTATCTTTCTTATAATGGCTGAGCACTTACTTAATGATAATACTGTAAGCCAATTTGCTTTCCTTTGTTTATGCTCTCGATACAGGAAAGTGTCGATTTCCACCATATCGCAATGGTGGAAGTGTACAGACGTTTTCGAAACAGCTTTACCTGTTCGTTCACTGCGGCTTTAACTTTCATCAAAGCAACTTTTAATTTTGAAAATAAACCTCGGCCCTTTAATTACCTACACCTACATCAAATAGTCACATAACACTATTTACATGTATCAACGTTTGTGTCGCAAATTCTTTTAGATATTGATGAATGTCAACCGCAACCTTGTCTGAATGGAGGAACTTGTACTGATGGTATCAACAGCTACACTT
>JAOBRD020954057.1:0-12190 GCA_027575215.2 Hydrozoanthus sils
CATCCCTTCCTGTCCCGCCAGCGCCAGCCTTTGGTCATTAGTTATACACCGAGGAGATATAAAATGCTTGCAAAACTTGAAGAATTGACAGTCTAAAATCCAAGTTTATGTACCAAGTACTAAATATCAAGGGTTTTACAAAATTAATTGCTGTTAACATTGACAGCTGAGCCAAAAAAGCAATCTTGTGGTAGCGGTACTATAGATCTCCCTATACTTAACAATTAGAATACGAGCTGGCAATTTCTATCAAATGCCAATAGAAATTAAGAGCGAGTATTCTTATTGTTTTAGTATAAAACTCTCGAAAATAAACAACAGAACTGCTATAATTTGTAATAAAATAGTTTTAAGTTCTTCAAACAGTTAATGTTGGTACAAGCAGTTTTCGCGTGTAGATGTGCTCGCGTGGCCGCGGCAATCTGTCGAGTGATTTGTGTTTTTAAACTGTTACTTCAAACATGTCCAGCCGATAGAAATTAAGAGCGAGTATTTTAGTCGTTTTAGTTGAAATCTTCAGAGACTAGGTAAAATAACCACAATAATTCGTAATAACCAAATTTTGTTTCTTCAAACAGTTTTGGTGTAAACAGTTTTCGCATACAGATCCGCTCGACCGTCTGTCGGAGGGAAATGTGTTGAGTTGATTCTTCAAATATATTCAGCCGATAGAAATTAAGAGCGAGTATTCTAATTGTCTTAGTTAAAACTCTCCGGAGAATAGATAACGGAAGCACAATGATTCGTAATAAATTTATAAAGTTGATTTCTCCAAACAACTTTCGCATGTGCAGATCTACTCGGCAGTCTTCCGAGTGAAATGTGTTAAACTGATGCTTCGAGACAAACAGACGTTGTCAATCACCTTGTAGATAGCGAGTAGGGAACCAATCAGATTGCAGCATCTGTGATAGATAGCGACTCGATTTATACTAAAAATCGATAGAAATGATTTGTCAGGCTGGTACACTGTATTAAGACGTACTGCAAATTAGAAGCAAATGTATTCATGTAAAAAATCAATATTGAAATCGCTAACAATTCTGATTAAAATCGATAGAGGCTAAATGTGATTAACAACTCAAACGTTTAAAATTTTAGAGTTTTTAATCACAAATTAGTCTTTATAAATTTTAATAACAGGTATCTTGTGAAAAAAAGAAGCCAGATTAGTAAAGATTTGTATCTTGCGTTGGCAATGGTTGTGTATTTGTAAGTTCACTTCTTGTTTTGTAGGATAAAGTGTTAAGGAAAGTGGAATGACTTAAATATGGTACAGTATTTGCCCTCACTGTGGATCATGAGACCATTTTAATTTTATCAAAGCTACAGTGAACAACTTACAAAAACTAGGAGGTTGAGTTCAAGTTATCTTTGATTCTGTGCTCACTGACATCGAAACAATATTCTGCAAGTGCTTATCTTTATCCTGTTTGCTTCTCGTTATAGAAAGGCTACAAAGACTTCAAAACCACAAGGTATGTTGGTTGTAACAGTTTCAAAAATTTTCCAATCCTGTTTTATCGTTTTTTCCCCTGTGTTAACAGTTAGTAAGACGTTATAAGTCTAAAATTTCAGGCGTTCTTCAAGTTATCCAGCAATGAATTTTGGAAGCGATTTTTAAAAAGCTAGCCTGCATAGAAAACATTTCCGTTTGTTGTGGCGAGATTTCTTTTTTTGGTCCGTCGCAGGTATACGCTTGACATGCAGGTTATACAAGAGCTAATACTGTGTGCTTTTCCTTTTCCTTGATTCACATCTAAAAATTTTTTTAAGGTATTGGAACAAGTTCACACAATGTTGCAAAATTTTGACCGTTTTTTTTCTAAAAATAGCATAAAACTGTGATCATTGATCTTGTTCCAAGAGAGTTTCCTAAATATAACACTGCAGCATGCACACAAGAACCAAACAAAATTAATTTTGTGTCTTGACAGAAACAAGCGGCTCCAGCTCAAAGGGGGGATCAGACAAACCAGCACCAATTTACGACCAGATCGAGATCGTAAAGAAAAAAAAGCAAAGAAAAATGGAAAGCGAAACAGATACGTCATCCCTGGAGAGTGTTCCACAGACATGGCCGAATAGTAAGTACTCTCCGTTGGCAAAATTAAGAAAAAAAAACCAAATATTTCTAGATGCAATCTAGCCAAATATACTCGCGTGTCATTTTATCTGTCCAGATCTGTTGATAAACGAACGTTGCTGTGCTTATTCTTCCCACAGCTTTTTTCCAAGGTTGCGAGACTAAAAAGACAATGGAAAACTAAACATAAACAAGAATAATTAATTAACTTGTATTGAAGTATTACGCGGGCAACTACGATTGAAGTGCACAAGTTGTTGATTAACCCTAGAAGGCATAAAGGGGGGGGGGGTCATTTTTGGGATAAAAATGTCCTATTTTACCGATTGCAAAAAGGTTTGGCACAACTGTTCTTTGATTAATGACACATCTTTTGAACTTAGTTTGAAGGACGTCATCTACGATTCTTTGAAAATTCATGTTTGTAAATATTTCTAGTTGATTAAAAAAAATTTTAATCAAATTTACAAAATCCGAATCTTGTCCAATGGCCGCCATTTTGGATTTTTGGAAGTGGTTGCCATGGCAACATAATTACTTTTTTTAATTCAAGATGAGTTAGTTGATCATGTGCAACTACCTTGTTAAGCGAAAAGTCATTATTCTTAACCGTTTGCAACATTTTGGTGTCGACAGTTTTGTAGTTTTGACATTTTTTGCTGTTGTTACCATGGAAACCAATTGCAGATCACGTGGCTTAATTTAGTTGAAAGATAATTGAACACTTATATATATTATTTACAAGTGCAAGGTTTTTATATCATTTTTCATCGATTAGATGAATATCCTTGAAGAACACCAATTTTACACTTGGAAGTGTTGTTTCTGTGCTACGGTTGCCAATAAGTAACAATGTGACTACATTTAATTGGAAGCTCACGTGACATTTAATACGCATATCAAATTTCATAGCGATTGGTTGCATACTTTTGAAGTTAGACGGGGGGTCCGATTGACCCTCACCCCCCTCCCCATGCCTTCGTGTAACTTTTTTTTTCTTCATGCGTTCTTGGGTTAAGTTAAGGCGTTTCCAAAATTAAGGATGTGGATAGCGTCTCGTGTGTTCTTACTATGTTATTTAAATGTTCTTGTTTATGCTAAAATACAAGTGCATTGTCTTTTCGCAACTTCACACTGTTCTAATACATTCTATGCTGGTATTAGCTTTTTCTCATCGCAATAGCATTTTTAAAAAAGATAAAACAAGTGTACGGTTTTGTTAATAAGAATCCTCTAGTCTGTGAATGTAACTCAACTTGGAGCATTTTCTGTGTTATGTTTCCTATACACCTTATTGATAATAGACAAAGATTAACTGAACTTATTATCTTACTCGGTGCACGTGCTCTCTCTCTTTTTTAACAAGAGATCTATTTGTCGTCGTTATGACGGTAGTTGAATGGTAGTTGATTCTATAAAAACTTTATTTTTGCTCTTATTATAAGTAACACTGCTATAATAAAAAATGTTATTAGTTGTACTGTTATTGTTGTAAAATATATAATTCTTATTAAATAACGTATCAAGTAAGCTGGTTTTCATCATAATAACTTTATCTTTTTTTTATATTTATAACACAACTTTGTTTTTGGAAACTCAAATATATCCAGTGTTATAAAAAGCAGTTTTGATTCTAGACACATACGACTATGCCATCCCTGAATGTAGTGTCGCAAAGCAGGATCTGGACGGCTACCTTTCACCATCAGACATATCGCACACAAACAATAGTGATCTGTACGATACAGACAGGTATGTCATGCCTATAGAAGGGGTGAATGTCAAGAGGTGGAGCCACGCGACTCAGAATCCCAAACTTTCAAACCAGAAAGAAACCTGTTCAGAATCCAATGTTTATGATATAGCAATGAAGGAGATGCCTTCTGTGACAGTTGATGATGTAATATACCAAGTACTTGAAGGGCCAGACCCTAACTTGCATCAAGAGAAATGTGAAGCAAATGTCGACCCTTGTCAGACTTTCTATGATGTGCTTGAGGGACCTGGTGGCAAGGAGGATGATTACCAGCCCTTACGGTTTAGCGAGCTCTATGAACCATTACGCCTGTCAAATGTGTCACTTGAATATGAACACGGTGAGATAGCAGTTTAGCGGGGCCCTATCAACATATGCATCTGTCATGTGAAATAGCTGCTGAGCAACTAGACTGAAAAAAGCCTTTTATCTTATCTAGATTCGATAACCAGGAGATATTTTACGTTGAAATTCCATTCAAGTTACAGTGGAACCCCGTTAATACGGTCACCAACGGGCCACAAGAAATAGGCTGTATTAACGGGGTGGGGTCAAATTTCATAAGTTAGGGGGGAGGGGGTAATGACAAATACATTGCTGTAGCACTTCCTGAACGATTGCTCTCTTTCATAGACAACCGAAAATGTAAATAAAATTGTAAATAGTCCTGGCAATACATAAACTACTTCTAAATATTGGCTATTAAATCGTAAATAATTTAGTGACCTCCAAAAACAAAACAAAACGATTCAGCTTGCTATCCTTCTCTTTTGTGACTGTTGCTATCATTGCGCGTTAATGAAAACTGAGACGACCGGCTGTTTGATGACAGAGATCATCGAAACTGACACGTCACAGGCGTCTTGGTTTTCTCAGATTGCCGTATTAACGAGGTTAAATTATAAAGGATTGTATGAGTTGGTAGTTCAAAAAAGAGGCCGTTGGCCGTATTAACAGGAGACCGCATTAACGGGTATTTTTTATAAGAGAATGTATGGCCATTTTGCATGCTGGGCCAAAAAAAAGTGGCCGTAAGGCGGGGTTCCACTGTAGTTAAGTTAATTGCTGGTTTTGAAAAATTCGCTATCTGAATCCCTTAGCTTTTAGACTAATATCCTAACATTGGTAAATAGGCTCATAACAGCAAGCCTTTAGAAGTACTATAACCTTTTACTTGTTGGTAAATTAGACAGCCCGAATGAAATGAAAACAAGGCTAAAAAAGTGCGTTAGATGTGTCGAATAAAACCCTGTAGCAGGTCAAAGTTACTGTATTAACTAAAGCAAAAGGGTTTTCTAAGTTGATGGCTACTCAATTCGTTTGATTACTTGTTATAGAGTGATTAGTGAATATGTATTCCTAATTCTCTTAAGTTGGTAAGCTAACGCTAAAAAAGACTGATTTGAATAGCAGCTAGAACATGGTAACAATAAAGAATATAATCAACTCCATTCTCCATATATTTGAGATATAATAGCGTTATAAGTTGATACGTACCCGTTATCAAAAGGATGTCTTTATTTTTTTCGTTATTCAGAGCCTAACGACATTTATCAATAGCCGTTTTGACATTAGACGGCCGGATAAATCGTCCAGACAAACGAGTCGACCAAAGGCCGTCTTAAATTCTTATCTGTTAAACAAACAGTCGAACAAGTTGTTTTTGTATCAAGGAAAGAGAATTGCACTAGCAAATATATGGCAAATTTTTTCTGCTTGTAAGTCTGTTTGCAGGAACGGCCCACACAAGACGAATTGTTCGTCTTGGTCTCCCTTTCACACTAAGACCAACAAACTGTTAAGACAACTTGCCTGTCCTTTAATGTAAAAGCTGCTGATATATTTCTCTTTTTAACATAATATTAAGGCAATATTTTTCTTTCTCAGAAAATGTTTGGAAAGCGTTTCGCAAAAAAATTAAAATTTTCAAACTACAAAATTAAAAATTTAAGATTGAATTTGTTGTACACACTTAAACCAAAATTAGACTAAAACTTTTAAATTTCAAAACTAAGAATTATAGTTTAAAATCTAATGTAAAAATTATTAATGTATCTTTTAGATTTAGATTTTTCTTCATTGGATTTATTTCGCTGGTTTTGACAAAATGCCTCTAGCCGAAAAGCTTTCTACTTTAGTTCAGTGTTTCTTTTTAAGCATTGGAAGTACGCCCTAAGCTTTCTAGGGAGATTAAAATATATGTTAGAGTTTATAGTATTTTTTAAACCCAATATATACATACCAGTTTTGCAACAAGTATCACCCGTGTCTCCAGAACAAAAAAAGGACAATGCTACTGAAACAGTCAAACTCGCTGAAACATTATTATTAGTCAAGTGGTGCTGTGATTAAAAAAATTAGGCATTTTAAAATATCTTAACGGGCGCAAACTTTATTAGTGCATTTCAAATATTAATGGCAAAATTGCGCGGGTGGTTCTGTCTGGAAGTTTCCCAACTAACAGACAATAAACGTTGTAATGAATAGTTAAGAATGCTTTCTTTTTATTATCCTATGTTGCCCTTCTTGATGCAAAAACTGTTAGCATTTCAAGACGATGTATCATCGAAAATGTAATAAAGGATTAAACTTTGTGAACTATATTTACGGCTATTGCACAGTTTCCGTTATCGGTTACAAGAGTATTTGCTTTAAGCACGTCAATTACTAACTGCTGACACACGTGTTCCCGGCGCAGCTAGTTCTAGTTTTTAAATTGTCGTTCAGCAAGCAGTGAAACACGAAAACACTTAAAGCTTTTCAGCCAACAACAGGAAATGAAAAAAAAATGTTCTTGTGTCAAATATTTAGCTATACTCTTCATTTTTGAAGAGTAGTAAAAGATTGATTTACTGGCAGTAGGAAAGGACGTTAAACCGTATGCCCTAGGTGGCAGATCTCCCGTGACTCTAAGAGTAAAAAATGTTACAAAACAAAATAGTGATTTTGAAATTGCAAGATGGTATCGAAAGCTCAGAGTACGTTTCACCCAACAGGAAACTGAGGGGGATCATGTGCTAGTGACATCAGAGCTTTGAAAAGGCTCCGCTCCTTACAAAAAAATGTATAAAGAATACTTTTCATAAACTATACAATGAGATTTTTTCGAGAAAACGTTGACGCTTAAGGTGATGTTTTTCTAAACTACAAAAGAGAGGCTAACGAATAAGGTTGAAGAACGCTGACTAGTGGTGTTAGAATCAGAAGGCAACCAAAATTGACTTATAACTCTGCTCTCACTCCGCAATACAAAATCATCGAATGACGAAAACTCATGGTAATTAAATGATTTTGATGACGTGTTTGGCAATATCTTCCTGTCAAGCCTACGTGTTATCATTTATGAGTAATTACTAAATAAAGTACTATCCGGGTTAGTTTACGCATACTGAAAGCAAGGTCTAAAAGAAATTTCATATCATATTTTAAAACGGCCTTGAATTACACCAAGACTTTCAAAAAGGCAGGCAAACTAATTTAATAGTTATTGAATAATTAACTTACAACGTATGGAGAATACAATTTTGTTATGATGTTGTCACTCAACTACTTGTGACTAATAAATAAATATACTTCAAGAAAACAGCGCGATATTGGTTCTTTGCCGGAAAACTCGCAGAATTCATTTAAAAATTCGTTGTCGCTCAAACAATTTTGTGGTACCTTGCTTCGAGTAAAAGTAGTTTTCAAGACCAATCGTTATTCTCGCTTACGAGATTATTTCGAAGTTAAACCAAGTGCAGCATTGGCATTTGAAATCGTCTACATCGAGATAAGTAAAGTTGTAGGCCAGAGGACGAACGGGTAGATACCGGAATTTATATAACACGATGTCAATTGAAAGCTAAGTTAAAAAACTCTGGATGATCATGGGCTTTTGTCCTATTACATTTTTTGTTTTGTCATTTATGGTTTGTCATCAGCAAAGCAGAAGTCAGACTTTTATAATAGCACGTTCTAACTCTCAAGCAAGTTCGAGCAAAGATGTCTTCAAGTTTCAACTTCGGGCAACAAATCTCTCACGAACGAAATGTTCCTCCTTCGGCGCAACAAGTTATCAGTCGATTCCTCACAAATGTATCTGTAATCTTCACGAAAGACGAACATTTGGTTTCTTCAATGATAAGTGGCAATGCCTGGACGATTTTGCTATCAGATCTTCCCAAGGTAAGGTTTTAGTGAAAGAAGTAGTTGCAGAATAACACGTACTTTGTTGACGAACTCATGAAACAGTAATCCGTTTGATATTAGTTAATAGCAGGATATCAGTAGAGCAACAGTGAAATTATTATTAACGAGAAACCTATACTAAACTAATTATCGGAAGTGTTCACAAGATAAAACTTTTACGGCTTCTGTTGCTACTATGTTGCTATTTTCAAAGTGACTTGGAAAGAGGAAAAATGCATGATTTACTACGCTACTGTTGTTTAACATATGCACCTTTAGTTAATTTTTAATTACATTTAATGGAAAAATCCAACCCATGCACTCAAGCCGAAATGCACAAGTTATAGAAAACATTATAGGACACAGATCGTTCCAATATCAAAGCGTCATTGATTTGAATAAACGTTATGTAAATGTGATTCATATATTCTTTCCTTAATGTGTCTTAAGGGTGCAAAGTAAAATCTTTGGTTTCCTCCTTACGAAATGATGGAATGTTGTATCCGAGAGCAATAGGTATCATACCTTACGTTGAGAAGAGTGCAACCAGCGGACTGAAACTTGATTTTTCCTCTATTGGTTTCGGCCGAAAGGACTGTCGTCACAATCCATCACAAACACGGTACCACAGCTGCGACGGGAACTGGAAACCACAGCGCAACGCCAAAAACAATATTTCTTTTAGTACTCCACATTTAGAGGTTTGTTTAATAACTGTAGCAGCAACAGCAGCTTAGAATGTAGAACGACTAGAACTACGTATCGACGTTTAACTTTCACTGTCATTGTCATCAAGAACGTATAATGCGGTTATGTCCGTTTCAACGATTTCATTTGTTTTTATAAGATCGTCAAATTTTTCAACTGAGGCTGCATGAAAGTTCGTAAATTTTTTCGGGATATCAGCCTCAAATGTTCTTAAACTTGTTCCTAAAGTATTTTATTGTAAGAACTGCAAATTGTTATGAAATTGTTATGAAATTGTTATGAAATTAGCCAAGTAGGCCACCGAAAAGCAATTTTTTAATAACACTGAATGAATTATTTGCAACAGGTTATTATCATAAATAAATACTGTTCGCCTTTTCTCAGCCTCAGCATGTTCTTTACGTGTTCATAAATTTTTGGCAATTTTCAGCCTCATTTTTTCTAAAAAAGGTTCTTATAAAAAAGTGTACTGAAAAAGTGGTTATAACGACAGAAATGATATATGACAATAACAACTTGACATTAATGTAAATGACATGGTGTTTCATTGAAAGCAACAATAACGGCGATACGGTGAGGAAATTGAACATTGCTAAGAGTTTTTTAAACAAGCTATGGATAATTTTACGCCAAAAAAATATCGAGGTTCATTACGAAAATTCCAAACCCTTCAGTATTTGTATGAGTGTGTGTATGAGTCTTTAATACTTTTCATATTTTAGAGAATTTATATGTGTTTTTCTTCTCCAAACAGTAATATCTTGAGACCATCACTCAAAAAAATGTCCAGACGCCGAAGATTTCTTCAATACCTTTTCCAGGAAACTCAGTAGCGTCTATATATTCGGGAAAAGATTAAAGTGACCGCGACCTGAAAGCAAACTAGAAAGCTTTTCAAAACCCTTAACAATAAGACCAAAAGGGACGAAGATTTATATCACTATCAACGTAACATTCCTTGAAAGCTTCTGCTTTAGTATTATGCACAGTCACTCTCGTCGCTCCCTCTATTACAGTCACTCTCGTCGCTCCCTCTATTACAGTCACTCTAGATCTCAGTACTGTACTTGTAGCTTTTGCTGGCGTTGTTACCATCACCACTGCAGTTTACTGGCTAGTGCTAAAGAGAATAATGATAGCTAGGCCTTAATTGCAGCAAATGATCATATGGTTCAAATAATGGCTTTCTGGTTGGCAAAGGAATGTCAGACTCCACTGGGAAATGATAAACAAAAAAAAACGCGTTTCTAGTTAAAATGATTGTGCTTTGTCTTAAGTCTGTGAAATTTCTTTGCCCTCCACAATATCGTTATTTGTCCAATGTGATCATTTGCTGCAAACGCCTTTTTGCAAACATAGATTTTTAAGTCTATCTGCGTTAACATGGTATACTTCTCACATCCTCAACAGTTCCATGAGCTTGACAAAGATTTCTTCGGCAGATTGATTAAACTTGAATTTAAGTGTAATCTGACAATTGGAAGGAATCAAACTAGTGTAAATGTTTGTTTCATGATCAAGATATCAGGAACGCTCACATGTAAGTAGGAGAGTAAGTAGTTCTTTTTTCTGTTTTGAAAAAAAAGGAAGACAATATGGATTGGTCTTTGAATTGTGCAATAGTTCTGAGTGCATATTAGAGGATGGGGGAAGAGGGGGAGTGCGGATAATAACAACACGCCTTATTAAGTAACGGTCCGAGTACTTAAGAACTAGGCAGGTAAATGGCCTTGGATGCAGAAAGGTGCTTTTGCAAAATTGTTAAACCGTTGATCTGATTGGCTAAACTTTAAAAATGGACCATATCTTCATAAGTTAATATATTCCTTTCCAGTTCACTCTATCATGCTTTTCTCGTTGAAACATTTCTGTTTTTAAATTTAAGAAATATTTTACTTCGGGAACCTTGAAAATCACAAGGTTTTCTTCGCTTTTGTTTTTGAGTTCTACGATTGGCTAAATTATTATAGCACAAAAACAATTTCTTTGAGTTTAAAATAGAGTTTCACTGCTTTTTTACTTTAAAACTACGTTGAACACACATTTATTGTGTATTATTAGTGTGTATACAATATAACAGCTAAATTTTTTTTATCGAAGGTAAACCTCCTTTGCCGATCTCAACATCAGAGCCACTGCTTCTCATTTCATCATCAGTCGCCGTCACCAATGCTACTACTTTACACGAAAACCCTACGAAAAGTTTAGCCTCGCCATCAAATGGAGACTCTGTCGGAGCAATAGTTGGTGCTGTGTTTGCAGTTCTGATAGTTTTGGTTGGAGCGATAGTGACAGTGCTGGTGTTAAAGCGCAAAAGGAAATTCTGGTATTTCATCTTCACTGAAATCTATTCAAAAATATACTAATCTATACCTATGAAGCAAACTGTTTTCAATAAAATGAACAATTCTTAAAAGCTCCTACTTCAAACGTTTCAGACTCTACGATAAATGTTTTCTATAGTCGTGGGTCCCAAAGATGGCTAACTTTACCACAGAAAACGTCTAGTCAGTTTGCTTGAGCAGAACAAGAGTTAGTCGTTTTGAGTGTAGCGTAATTTTGTTGGCCAAATGAAAAGCGCGACACAGTTCATATTTAGGAGCGAAGGGGAAGAAACCAAATCTTGAAGACTTGAATTTCTGTTTCTTGTTTCAATCCCGACAGAGTATTCTGTGGGAATGGAAGAGATAACTGAGACTGCACGTTAAAAGGACAGACAGCCCATGTTAGTGTGAGAATGAAAATTCAACAAATCCCTGACTTTTTGTATGCGGGAAACGATAACGTAGATAACGTACAATTCTGTCACCTGAGGTCTCAACACCACAGGATTATGTATACTGTCTAATGAAAGGAAGATTTTTTTAATGGTAAAAATGCTTTAATAAGGAAAAAAGCCTAAAATGACAAACAGAGAAACAGCTTTGTCGTCAATACAATACAATACAATATCCTTTATTTTGAGAGGGTAAAAAACATTAACCCTCAGAGAGTTTTCTAACACGTGGCCCTCTAACAAACGTCAAACAGTCCTACAGTGGCATTGATAGATACAATATATAGTTTCAATGGAACTTTGCCACTATAGAAATGGGGTCCTTGTTGGTGCTAGCTGTAGATCGGAAAAACTCGGATAATTACCCATTTCTAGTGACAAGGCCACACTTGAAGCTATGTTTTGTATTTGTTGTATCAAGGCAATATAAGATTAAATCATTGTATTTTTATTGAGTTTTAGGCAGACAAAAGGTGATGAAACTATGGGGCAAGGTACAGTTTTGTTTGATTACTTCCAGTAAAAGGGAACCGTTTCAGAGGGACTACATTATGAGCATTTTTGAATTTGGTTGACTGAGTTTGGGCCATGTATGGAAGCCCTTCACCCCCAATACACACATCCCTTTGATAAACTCCCGCCTAGAGCATTAAGTTTTCAATATTGGGGGGGGGGGGGGGGGGGGGGGGGGGGG